>OZ010591.1:11656770-11741770 GCA_963932145.1 Acanthosepion lycidas
GCTAATTCTAAATCCAATGGAAGAGGGTATATGTTTGATAACTGAAGGGGGATGGTTGGAATTTGGATGAACGTATATCGGGTTGGAATTAACCTTCACATATGGTTGGAAAGAGTTGCTAGCAAGGTTTAGGGTGATGTCTAGAAAATCTACTTGTTTAACATTAGTAGTGACTATTGTCCTAAGACCTAAATCCTTAAATACCCTTAAATAACCTATGGATCATTTTCCTAATACGGTCTACCTTAATTTTAGTGGAGTTTTTAACAACTAACAAACCATCATCTCTATACAATCCTACACTATCGGAATCTAGACAATCAAAGGCACTTAAATAATCCAACCAGGTCAGAAGCTTCAGCAGAATCCAGAGAACCCATTGAAATGTCAAAATTGTTATTGTAAGACTTTTTGGTCCACTGTTCATCCTTGTAGATTAGAACAGAATTTCGGCATTTCATGATGATGTCCACCTCACTCTCAGAAATATTAGAGTATTCCCGGACGAAATCCAAGGCCAAAGTGAAAAGATCCTTCGATATAGAGGGATAATAATCGATAATATCGAACTGTATGAAAGTACAGTTGCCCTTATATCGGATGTTATTAAACCAATTGATAACATCAGCTGTGTTAACCCACTGTAGTAGTCCAAGGGTGTTTTTTATGGATTTGTTGGTTCTTTCTAAGATGGTCTTACTAATTCTACCGATTTCCAGTCTGGTAGGGTTTATAAGCCTAGTAGATGGCTTAGTTTTGAATTCGGGTTTATGGCCTTTTAACAAGACATAGGCTTCCTTAGTTTGTAGTTTGCTGACCCGATCACTAATCAATAGTTTATCAGTAATTGATTTACTGATATTGTTAATGCTATCTATTTGGTTGAAGTTATTTGTATCAATTTTTTTGTAGTTTCTGGTTAGACTATCCCTAACTAAAATATCAGTCCTTAGGAGATAACTTATAAAAATTATCGGATTTTACATATATATCACCAGATTTATTAATGTCTTTGACGATACTATCAAGATTTTTTTGGAAGGCATTTTTGTATTTATAGAAGGTTAATCCCTTGATGATATCCATATATATATATATATATATATATATATATATAACAAAATTGCATTAAAAAAAAGAAGAAAAAAAAAAAAAAAAAAAAGCAGTATTTTTGGAAGGTAATTTTAACGTAAGCAGCCTGTGCAATTACAGTGATCATTATCAAGGAATAAAGGATTAATACTAGCAAATAAAATATTTACTTACTTTAAATATCTACTCTGAAGATATGTTGTCTTTTTAGGGAGAACAAATTACAAGATATTTATGTTATAAATTAACATTTTTTTAAAGAAAAATATAAATTTCTGAAAATCAATTCAATTTTACAATTAAGTCTCCTGATAATTGGATATAATTTCTGCAAAACTTATAGTAGAGACAAGATAAGTGAGCATTTACTATACACACACTGATTAATAATTTTTTTATATATATATTAGTTGTGGTAATAGCATGATTGTTTACACATGGCCCTGTATAAGTGATACATGACAACCATCCTGCAGCCAAGATTAAAAGAGAGTGGCTGGCCACAAAATAATACTGTTAGAAAAAGTCATGTCAGGATTCATTAACAGACAAAAACTGAGCAATAAAATTGGAATGAAAGAGAATAAATATCAAAGTAATTTATTTACATTTTTACAAATCCTGTATCTGTGATTGCCAAGTGTGTTGAAAAATGGAATGAGAAGGCTTTATTGACAATGTGTGTGTGTGTGTGAGGAAGATAAATATAAATTTCAGTACTTTTGAACCAAGCCTCTTGAAAGATCAGATGGCAATGAAATATTATGAGCTACATACGACAATGCAGGTTGAATGCGACCTCAGTAAGTTATAAAAAAAACAAAACAAAACAAAACAAAAAAAACAACAACAAAAAACTCAGCAATTTTAATAGCCTTCTGGGAACTCTAAAAGGCCTGATGAATATATATTTTATGATGATGTGTTCTCTACTACATCCACATATAAAACACCGAGTTCACCCCCCATAAATGTTTGTGGCACCTTTGTCAGAATCCTGTTTATTCTTAACATGTAGTTTTTCACCTATATTGTCAATACAAGGACATCCAATATCATCAACTGAATCATCTTTATAATTCTCTTACATCAAATTGGGAAAGAAAACATAAAAAGTACAGGTCTATTTATTTATTTTTTTGATTGTCAATTGAGAAAGCTATACATTACTAAATGATTACTGATAAAAATGCTGAAAATTCTTTGTTTAGGTGGAGTTGATATTCTCAACAAAAGATTCTTAATAAAATGCTTTTCATATTTTATAATTTATAAAATAAAAAAATCATGTTACAACATAAATTATGCAAATGTATAAAATAAAACTTTGTAGATTTAAAATTATATAAAACTTGAATTGAAACTAATGACTGACCAGCATAGTGATAAAAATAAAAGTTTTGATACTAAAACATTAAAGATAGTAAGTTTGACTTAAAACAAAATTTCATTTATTCATTCATTTACATTATACTGTTTTTCAGTGGTGCTTAGACTTTAAAGTTTTGCTGAAAACATTTACAGATCATGAAATATTGTTTTTGGTTGCAATAATCTAGGCACCTTCACAGAAATGATATGTAAGGTTTAAAAGGAATTTTTTGAAATGAAAAATATTTCTTGAAGCTTTCATTTTAGTTTTAAAACTAAGATTAACTTTAATATTTTCGAAAAGAAAAAACCTTTTCTGTATTTCAAAACTAATTTAAATTGATTGGAAGTTGTTTTCATTTTGAAATTGCTAAAATAGTCGATTTTAGCACCAACTGTCATCACTATGTAATTCCTTTGTCAAAAATAAAACTTTTCTGAAACTATTTGAGGAATATTAGCTGATTTAAAGTTTAATTAATCTGATTTGAAACAAATATTACTTTTAGTTTAAAATAGCACAGAAATGCATTTTTTAACATGGTGGTAGCTGTTTAAGGTGTTGATACTTTGACTGACAAAAGTTTATTTAATTTTGTTCTACAGTGGATATATGTAAAAATTACCTGAGGAATATAAGGTGAGCACCTTTATTTTTATATAATTTTTTACTGTGCAGTAATCTTAAAAATTTTAAATATTCTCTGTACTCCAATGTTTATTGAATTTTAGTTAATTTTGATTTAAATTTACTTTAGTTATCACTCTTATTTTCTGATAATATCTTGTATGGACATTTTTATTTACAAAATAATTCAATATACTTTTTAAAATATTGGTGGTTGCTAAATTGTAATAAGCTTTTCCATTTATGGTTAGTAAATATAGTTTTACTTAATAACAATATCACCTAACCAAAACAAATTAATACAGAATTTTAAAAGATTTAAAACTTTATAAATTATTGTAATTAAAATTTTTCATGAATGGAAACAATTCTTGTAAAAATTCATCATTTGTCAAAAAAATATTTTTCTTAAGACAATAATGTACATAATATATCTTATTCATAAAAAGCTTTTCTAATTAAATAATGTCTTAGTTTTATTGCATTTTTTATTTTACAATTCAGAGAGATTTTTTAAAATTGGAGGTCTGGTTTGACAAAATTAAATTGATGATTTAAATTCTGCTTTTAACTAATAAACATTATGGAGGTCAAAAAAATTTTAATTTCTTGAAATTTACTCAAATTAAAGAAGTGTATGTGTGTGTGTAGTGGGGGGGAGTAACAGATGTAAAAAAAACCCAGAAAAAACATATTTCTTAAATAATTTCATGAAAAGTTTCATTAAAATCCAACAATTTGATTTTTGCAAGAATTTCCAAATCAATGTGATTTTCAATGAGAAAAAAAAAAAATGCTAAAATTTCTTATACTAATCTTTGGCCTCCTGGTTGATGCAAAAAAAAAAAAAAAAGGATTGATTTAAAAATATAATTTAATCAAAAAATCCTTTGATCATTCCTCTTAAAGATTTTGATGAATTTGGGGAATTTTTTTCATCATAGTCTGCAAATATTTTTATCAAATCAGTTGAGGTACCTACAATAATACATCTGGATTAATAGACAATATTGCCATAATTTCTATTAGGGGAGATAACTTAAAACATTTATGAAAACTAATTTAAAGTTTGGCAGTTAAAATACTTGTTAAGGCAATTTGATTTTTTTCAAAGTTTAGCTGCAACAATTTATAAACTATTCCATATAAAGACAACGGACAGAAAAATAAACCCTCTTGGTTTGTTTATTTACACACTTGTTTTAAAATATTAATTTCCTTGAGTTACAACAGTAATAATGGAAACATTTTTTAGTAAAATTTATATAGGCTATAAATACTTTTGATACCTTGACATAGTGTTGACCATTGAGTAGCGAGTTTTTTTTTTTCACTGGGTGTCCCATACTAGTGGCCTGGTGTCAAAACTAAGTAAGCTTAATAAATAACAACACTTATGTTCAATTTTATAAAAAAGATCATTTTTAAATAGCAGAATTCTATTATTAATAAAATTTCAAAGTGTTATTAGCAACCCCAATTTATACTGAATGTAAAAAGTGTCAGAAATGATCTGTTTCTATGGCAATATCTGAGATGAAATAACAATTTTGTTTTTTTTCCTAACAGTTAAATTTGAGCTCCTCCTGTTAATGGAATTGATGCTGCCAGGTGTAAGAAAGAATTTTTGTTGCATATCAAGTACACAGCAAACTGCTGGACTAGAATTTTATTTGAAAGATGATTTAAGAGAAAAATCTCTACATTCTGCATTGTCACAAAGTCTGGCTTGAGTTAAAAATAAAACAACTGGAGAATATAAAAAAAGCATACTTGCATCATTTAGTTTTCAATTTATGAGTAAATATAAATACAGAATTATAAATTTATTTTATTAGGTTGGTGCAAAAATAATGACGTAATAATGTCGTTTTTTGACGTTAAAAATACGTCAAAAACAACATTATTACGTCATTATTTTTGCACCAACCTAATAATAGAATTCTAGAACAAAAGTTGATTGAAGCACATGATTCATTGTACATGCCAGTAATTTTTTTAAAGTCCACACTAGTATACATACCTATATTCACCATGTATTGCTTATTATCTTTCATATTAAATGATTCTAAGTTTCCTTCCAGTCATGAAAATTTTTCTTTTGAGGTTTAGAAAAAGAAAATTAGTCAGACATTATATTAACATTGTAAAATGAATCCCCTCACTAAAAAATTAAGGTTTTGGAATTTTCAAAAAACTAATATGCTGATAATAATAATAAATTCTGGGTTTCATATGTGACCAGATAAAATTTGGTTATTATAGCTATTGCTGTTTCAATAGGTGAAAGACAGACAAAAAAGACATTTAAGATTCTCATGGTATCAGAGAGAGAGAGAGAGAGAAAATAAGAAAGAAAAGGTCAACTACAAGTGTTGAATCTTCTTAATGATTCTGAAGAGATATAATATGTTCATATTAAAGAGATAATGATGTTAAAACATCACCATTACAGGATTAAACCAAAAGAAAAAAATTTTAATGTTTCTGCTTGTTAACTTTGTTGGAAAGTAAGAGTAACATAAACCTCTCTTAACATAACACAGACAACCAATGTTCCCTAAGAGGATTAAGGATGAATAAGGAAACAATTAGTTTTCCACTCGAGTCTAAATAATTTCCAGATCAGAGCAGAAATGTTGAAAAGAAAGTGTTTTAGATGCTCTATTAAACTTGATACAAAAATATGGAGAAATTAAATAAAACTATATTTTTAACATTGGTTTTTATTTAATTTTTTCATAAAAATTGTTTATTAGAATAGAAAACCTGAAGAGATTCAGGAATGAAACTAATATCTGAAACATGATTTTATTAAGTATAACAAAAAAAAAAAAAAAAAAAAAAAAAAAAACTCAAAATGACAACTGATATCCTAGAATGTTTATATATTTGGTACTATAGTGTATCTAACTTAATGAAAACCTCAGAGATAGGTTAACCTTTTAAGGAAATGTACTGTAATAAAAATAGAGACCTTGTTAAATGGCTAGTGATCTTTGTTATTTTTGTGGTAGGAATGTTGAAAAGTTACAACTCAAGTTTCTGTGATTGTTCACTGTATCCTGAGATAGAAATGAAGAGAGAATACAAAGTTAAACTTGTATTTATGTATATGAGTTTTTTTGTTTTTTTTTTATTTATTTCATTTCAAATCTGATGACTTCAGAGGATAAGGTACAGTAACAGAACCAGAGCAAGATCTCTTTCACTTTGGCTAACATGTTGCTTTTAATATAATTTCCTGGGTAAAGCTATTTAATACTGCTGCATATATTTAAATCACTTGACCCATTCATAGGCTCTACTCTTATTTGGCCATATGCAATACTGATGAGTCTTGATTGTATAACCATGACCTTCTATGGTGAGTCACACTGTTTAATATATTACAATACATTTAGAATGGAAGAAAGATAGCAGAAGGGAAAAGCCTATTTGTTTTTATTTCATTAATAATTTCCAATTTAACAAAAAGTACATCTATAATGTGCAATGTTCATTTTACAAGGACTCCATGCTAAATACTTTTTCCATATTTTGGAGTTAGAATTTTTTAAATTTATAATGATTGTTATCAAATAAAGTACACACAGAAAGATAATAATAATAATAAACACAAAGCATAATCTCACTTCAGCAGAGCGGAGGTGCATTTATTTAGGAAAAATTCATAACTAATGGTAACATGGACACTTTAACTGAAAAAAAAAAAAAAAAAAAAAAAAATCAAGTTTTTAAAAAAGTAAATGGCCATGTTTTCACCTCATTATGAGTTTCATCATCGGTTTATCCATGTTGAATTCTGACTTGACAACAGCAGTCCATTGAAATAGAATCAAAATTGTTGCCAGTAGATAACCCAACACATTGCCAGTGGATCCATGCCTTTATACAAATGTAACAACAGTCTTGGAGTGTCGGCCTCACATATCAGCTTTGGAGGGATGTTCCGAGTAATATGCAAACATGAAAGGGATGTATGCATATGTATATAGTTATATACATACTTACAGATATCTCACATGATCTAATGTGAGTGTGCATATGTGTGTGTGTGTGTGTGTGTGTGTGTGTGTGTGTGTGTGTCTGTGAGTGAGTATAAGGGAATGGGATAGGTGATTGTATAGGATTTTGTTCTTCCTTTTTCAGGTAGGAAGCAGGATTTTTTTTTTTTTTTTTTTTTTTAGTAGTCTCAAGACTTGCACTAATCTATAAAAAAAATGGGAAGGAGAAGGAGGAGTAGATGATAAGCCTGCAAAAATAGAAGAAAATGCCACTTTGTTGGTACCTAATGATTAGACATCTGCCAATGCTGCATTATTCTATATAAGCTCACATGTACGCACACACACACACACAATTATTATATATATATATATATATATATATATATATATATATAAATTTCTTTTTATTTACTTAGTTTCCAATTGCTCCTTGTCATTTAAGACAATGAGTAAGAAGAACTGACAAGGAAGGAGAAACCTATCTACCTCAAAAATATAATCAAGGAAAAAATATTTAATTTCTCAAAAATGAATGTAGGTAGTATGGCCAGAGATCTGATGGTAAGGAGCCAGCTCATGGGGCCGGGGGGGGGGATGAATGCAACAAGAAACCAATTTTGGTCACTTTTATTCATTTACTGATAACATGGTATTAATATGACTTTGCCCTCTCAGACTACCCTCTCTTCTATTTTAAAAGAAACAAAATTAAATTTAAATGAAGAAATAATAAGGGTGGGAAGAGAAGAATTAATGACAGGATGGATAGAGAGCAATTAAACCAAAACGAAAGCATCTCTAATGCTGGAGGAAGAAGGGGTGCCTCCTACCTTGCAAAATACTCCATCCATCAAAACAACACATGGCAATCAAGTTTAACAAGAATTATAAAATCAACTTTAAAACATTTCTTCACTTTCTCTTTCTCTCCCTCCCTCTAAATGACTTTGGCTAAAGAGAAAGACTAATTTGTATCATTGGCAAAATTATTTCCAAGTTTGTGTACTGATGTAGGTGTATTTACTGTCCAATAAAAAAATTGTTCAAAAAATTGAACTCATTCAGTTTATATTGGCATAAAGGAGCAGCCTGTTTAATGTAATCAGTAAGTATTTATGCTGAAGCAAATTTTACTAACAAGACAATTCATCCTTTGCTGAATTTACAAAGTAATTACAACTGATAGATATTGTAGGTTATTAATAAAAACATTGTCTCAAACCTTTCAAAGAAATGTGATGGATAAAAAAAAAAAAATGAAAGTTTTTTTTACATTTTAATTTGCAAATGAAGACAATGCCTTCAGTTGAAATAAAGCACACAAACTATTGCACAAACTTTACCCTAGCATTTTGTTTTCTAACAACTGAGGACAGAAAACAGAATTCTTACAAATCTTGTAAGAAAGGTTTCATACCTGCATAGAAAAACACAATTTCTTGCAGGAATTAGAATTGAAAACAAAAACCATATCTCTTTTCAAGTCATCTATTTGATATTACAAAAAACAAGAATGCAGCAAAGCTTTAAGTGTAACAGTATTTAAATAATAATTCTTTAAAATTGTTTAGGAAATTTAAAAGGCAATTTTGAAACAATGTTAAAAAAAGAAGAGGGAGACAGAGAAAGGCATGTAGATTTGAAGAAAGCTGAAATGTTTGACTACTTTCCCCCTTTTCCATTATGGAATGCCATCAAATACACAAATGAAAAATTGTGTGCGTGTTTAAATATGCATGGATGTATTCATGCATAGAGAAGAGTTTTATTTTCCAGATTCCCATAAAGATGAGTAAATATTAGCACAGATGAAACTTCTATGTAGCAGCCTAGATGATGATTTGAACTCAGCAGATATTTGTCTATCTTCTCATACCAGTAAAAAGTGAAAAAAAGTGGTATAACATTTTCCATTTTAGAAGATGATTGAAAAATGAAATAAAAACAAATGAACAGAAAGAATATCTAAACATGCATTATAAAATAAAACTATGAATTTGTACATGTGTGTGTACACATGCACATATACATTAGGGGAAGTCAAAAAAGTAATGCAATTTGCTTTATTATATAAGAAATAAGGAAACCAAACATTGTACATTAAGATATAGTCATACATTACAGGTTCACATCCCTGCTTCTCAACATAGTCACCACCTTTTTCAATAGCAGTGTTCCACCTACAAATGAGTTCATATATTTCAGTTTCATAAAACTCAGCTGACTGCTAGTGTAACCAATTTCTTACAGTGGTTTTTCACTTTTTTTCACCTGATTTAGCACTCTCAAACTTCCATCTCTTTGGTCCAATGAAAGAGGTAGTGAGGAGGAGGCAAATGTTATGGTGGTGATGAAGAAGTGAAAACTGCTGTAAGGAATTGGCTACATTAGCAGCCAATTGAGTTTTATGAAGTTGACATACATGACTTCATTTGTAGGTGGAACACTGCCATTGAAAGAATTGGTGATGATGTTGAGAAGTAGAGATGTGAACCTGTGTTGTATAGCTATACCTTCATGTATGATGTGTGTGTTTGTGTCCCTTATACAGAGTGTGGCAGAAATATCTCCTACATAATGGTAAGACATTAGCTAGATCAAGACATTATTGGCATTAATGTCTTACCATTATGTGGGGGGTATTTCTGCTGCACCCTGTATAATAAAACAAATTGCATTACTTTTTTTAATTACCTTCACATGCGCGTATATATATATATATATACACACACACATGGACATATAGAAGGAACCCTAATAAAAACAGAATAAAATCTTAAAACCAAACTGCCTCCCTCAAAACAAAAATGTGTGATGCTAGCAACTTAATTTTAAAGTCCAAATGGTCAGCAAAAAGGTCTGCATATATATTTTTTTCAGGGGCCCTACAATTCTTAGATGATAACTACTCAATTATAATGAGTAAAAAGGCAGCTCACACTGGTAGAATTCCTTTTCTCAAGCTGTGTCAAAATGAAAACTTAAACGAGTTTGTAGTTGCTCAAATGATGGATAATTAACAAAAAAAAAAAAAAAAAAAAAAAAAAAAAATTGTAGCTAACTATGACTTAAGACAACAGCAAGTAGACTATTAGGATGTGGGTCATGAAGGTTAATATATCCTTCTAAAGAGAACAAGAGGAAAACTTCATATAAGACCCAACAACCTCCACCCCACTGATTCTTTGAAACTAGATTTGATATATATATATATATATATATATGTTGTTGTTGTTGTATTACTTTTTCTAGGCATAACAGACAGTAAATTCAAATGATTCATATATTTCAATAAAGACTGCTCAAAACTGACAACTGCAGAGATATGAATGCAAATATATTGAACCTGACACTTTTCACAAAGAGATTGAAAGAAAAAGAAAAAAAAGGACTAGTATTAGTGTTTGTTTTTATTACTCCAGTGATTTCTTAATCAGTGTTATGTTTTAAATATATTTAAAAAATATCTTAGATTTTGTTTCATAGGAATGAATGAAACTGCGCGTTTCTTTATTTGATTGTAAAACAAGCGATTTTTTTTTTGTGAGTTGCTCTCAAACTGAGGGCAGGAATAATGGCAAAACTAAAAATTAAACAAATGTTGGACAAGTTCTGCAGCAGGGATAAGGGTCAATTGTAGGAGCATAATTTAGTCCTAGATGCTGATTGTTAAGACGAGAATTGTTTAATACAACCTGCCCAGATACTCTTAGGAATAATGGGAGATGGGGTATTAATTAAAAAAAAAAAAAAAAAAAAAAATTAATGTAGTTGAAGTTATAACAAAAACTGGGTATTACTTTAAGGGAGACACAAGATTTAAGTCATTTTACTTTTTATGAAAAAAAAAAAAAAAAAAAAAAAAAAAAGAAGCCTTTTTGTTAAATAAATTCCAGCAAAATTCCCATTATAGATAGTATTTAAAAGGAAACCAGGATAAATGAATAATGAAAGGAAGAAGGAAAGCATATTGAAAAAAAGACCCAATGCAATGAATTACATTTTATAGGGAAAGCAAATGAACATAAAGGAAAAGCAGAAATAAAAGCCAAGTTGTTGAAGACTACAATTAATTATGGCAAATAATGTATGAGTGGCAGAATAATGTACAATAATGAGAAAAGAAATTAAGAAAAGCAGTTCACTGCAGACATCACGGCAAGGGTATAAGGGAAAAAAATTGCTTGAGAAATAGGACAAACACTTTTTTAATAAAAGATTTTTTTTGTATGTATGTATGTATGTATGTAAGTGGGTGGGTGTGGGCAGAGGAATAATAGACCCTGTTTTTTATTTTTGCATTTTATTTTTAACAATTTTTTTTTTTTTTTTAATTTAAGGCCAATTTTGCTTTTTTTTTTTTTTCTTCTTTTCTTAAAAGATAAGTATGTAAATGTAAAATCATTTGTGATGAATCTTCCAATGAGATATCCAGATATTTAAAACAAGGAAGACATGCTGAGTTAAATTGTCAGTTTTGTTCAATATCACTTCAATCTTCAAAAAACAAAATGATAAAAATGATTTCAAAGAAGGACCCAGAAATATAAGGTGGTGGAACAGAAATTCATTCATTTTTCTTAATGTATTTTATGTTGGTGATAAAGGGAACAAAGAGAAATTAAAAATTAGAAAAAAGGAGCCAAGTAAATGTGCAGGAGGGAGGACAACAAGTTAAATAACTATCTCAAGTCAAGATAAAAATATTTTCCTTAACTGATTGCTTTTTGTTCTCTTTTGTAGTGGATGAACGAAAGAGGCTGAAGCAGGAAAAAAAATAATTTTTTTTTTTTTGTTTAGAATTTAGTTTCATCCCTCATTCTCTCAAATGAGAGAGAAAGTGTCTTTATTTTAATCTTTCCTCTACTTTCTGTCAATTTTTCATGTGGTTCCTAGAATGATTAATATATTTTCTTTCCTTCTTTTTTTATATCTTAAAGAAAAAAAATTAGGGGAAAAGAGAGAGGGAAAGGAAGAAAAAAAAAAGAAGAAGAAAGAAACTTCTAAATTCTTTGGATTCTTTTGTGGTTGAAATTTGCATTGGGACAGCAGCCAAAAAGTTGTTGTGTGTTTAATGTTGGTTGATAGTTTCACTGTTATATGTCACTAACATAGGTTGCTGGAAAAAGTCCCTGTTGGCCATGTGCATTCTCTCCTCTCCACCAATTCTCATCCTTCTTTTCTAGAACTGTGATTATCTCTCCTTTCCGTAATTGTAATTCTTCAGGATATTGTGGGTCAAAATCAAATGACGCTTTCACCTGAAATAAAAAAAATAAAGCATAAATACATATTAATGGGAGAAAAAAGAATTGTGGTTGTATAGAAGGAACATACGTTATATGAAAAGCATGATTTTGATTTAAAAAAAAAAAAAAAAAAAAATTACTAAGAAGACAAAATAGGGCTTCTATAATATTTGACACTTGAATAGACACTTCAGTGACTTTCTTATAATGCTTTGTATACATTTTCATCATTCAAGATATTTTTGGTTATAACAAAAACTCTAAACCCAGTTGTTTTCATGCAACTACAGAACAAATTGATATAATTTGAGAAAAAATATTTTTCATACAATAAATATCTAGTAATGAGTATCACTAACCCAGCAATTAAAAAATAACCAACTCCTAACCCACAATTCTTTAACCACTATGCTCCAGCCTAAACTCTACATATTTTGGACTTGATAATTTTGTTATACATATAAAAGGTTATCAGTTAATTTTTATGAACATTATTATTTCTAATTTTAAACAACAACATGTTCTATAATAACTGCTTATTTTGTTAAAAAATATAGAAGCAAATTAATTTTCAGCATCTAAAGTGATATAAAAAATGGTGAAGAGTTTAGAAAGAAAAGTTCTAATAAAGACAAAAATTCAATAAAAGACATGGGAAGTAAAATATATGTGAGAATACATATGGAGTTGACCAAAAAGTTAATTTATTATTAAAAAATAAAATAATAATTTTCAATATCAACTATTTTGTTCCATTTTCTTTTGTCGTATTTTAGGCAACTTTACAATTCTATCCTCCTAGAATTAAAAAACTACTCTGGGGGCATTTTACACTCTTCCAATGAACTGTATTTTTTATTTTCATTGCAAGAATTCTGTAAATACCCAAGTAAATGGTAATCCTTTAAAAAGGTGAAATATTTAGTGAATATGGTAAATGAGTGAAAACAACTCAGCTAAGTTGGTAACCAAAGAAACAGAGTCTAATGCTATTCTGATAGAATATTACTTGTGTATTTGATGGCATATAAATGCCAGACATTTTCAATCAGACAATATTAAAAATAATTGTTGAATGTTACAGAAACTTCAATGTTGTTTAATGTTTAGCCAAGTTCAAATGAAGTTTCTGTATTTATTATAATTCTAATTATGAAATTCTAATAATGGAGACTTGTATACTATCAAATACAATATCCAAATATGTTTTTTTATTGATTGCTGCCTTCAGATGGTCAATTGGAAGCAAAATAAACTGTTTAGTTCTCCAGAAGGAGAACATAATCAAGAACTCTCTTCCAATCCTATCATGTGATATGACAGCATAAAGTTATCTTATTCTTTTGATGAATCTGGCAGGGGTTAAGGGTTAGTAGCCTATTTTGTTTGCCCCATGATCTCTTGTACCATATTCCTGTGGGAAAAAATGATATTTTAATTTTTATATACCAGAATAATTTTAGGAGAATTAATGACAAAGTGTGGTGTATTTTATCCTTTACAACTTCATTGGACAACTAAAGTGATATTTATGTTAACATGCACACAAAGGGGAGGGGATGGTAAAATCTTAAATTTAATAATTTTTTTTTTTTTTTTTAAATATGTTTGGATATATTGTCTAACCAATTTCATTTAATTTTCTTTGTTTTTATCACTTTTCTCATTAAGTATCTCACATTGTGATAGATTTGCCAAGAAATGTGAAATGTTGTAGGAATCTGAACACAAATTTACTGTGGATGATACACCAATTAAAGCACTATGCACTTTGTCTTAATAAATTGTTTTCTCTTTTAATTTAAAATTAAATTTGTATGATTCCTTCATAATAAATTAAAGGGAAGAAACATTCTTTTAAATCAAAATTATGGTCAAACTCATTCTATTATCTATAGAAATTTTTCCACTTTGTCACTAATTTTCCTACCATATTGCTGTAAAATATTGGCTTTTTAGATTGTCAAAATTTGTTTTGAAAACCATGCATGGAAACACAAGCCAGTAAGTTTTTCCACTTTTGTAGAAGCTACATATTGAAAGGACTAAGATAACCATTTTGGTTAAATAGTTTTTAACATTTGATGCCAAATATCTGGAATATGTTGATTAATTCTCACTTCATATAGTGTTTATTATTCTCAAGTAATATTTGAATTTAATCACTGTCAACTGGTTTCATCAAGCATGAAACGTCATAAATCTCTTGATAAATTTGATCATTCACAGTCCCTTACTATAAAGTACACAAATCTTTTATTTTTGCAATTGGTAGTTTTAGCGTGTTTAAAAAAAAAGGCATACCAAAGATGTTGCTTATTTCCCTCCAACTTAAATATTAAAATCAATAATTTTGACAATTTAAAAAAAAAAAATGTATTCTGATATACTTGCTACTAGAATATAATCCAGACTGATCATTTTTAATGTAATTAGTTAAAATTAAATGTTCCTAATTCCTTCTAATGACCTTATCTTTTGCTAACTACTTTATAATTATTATAGATATTGCTCTATAAGTTATATATATATATATATATATATATATATATATATATACACACACACACACACACACACACACACACACACAATCCTGACTGTGTGAAAGATCTAACTACAAGCAGTCAAATTTTTTTTTTTTTTTTTTTAAGGGATGTCTTTTCTTATTTCTAATTAAAAATATGCATTTAAGTGATTCTTTGTCATGGTTATTAAACTAATTTTTACAGTTTAAATTTTCTTTCTCACTAAGTTAGCATTGGTAGTTTCATTAAAGTCTATAAGCTTCCTTACAATTCACTATGAAGGAGCCATGCAAATTTACTTTTATAGTCATATTATGCTCAGCTTCATTTTCTACTGATAGGGATAGCAGTGATTAGCACTGGCAATTTATATTTTTAGTTTCAATAATCTAAAACTAGAGATTTATTTTCTCTTAACATGAACAAACAAAAATAAATTTTTAACAGTGTTACATTTATCTCTAACAAATATTTTAAAAGTATCAAACTTCAGTAAAAAGAACAGAAAAGAGGCAATGTTTTACAAGGTGAAAATACAGAAAATTAACAAAATAGAAAAAGAAAATTCTTACCTGTTTCTTTTTGTCTTTCTTAGTTAGCATGTCTATGAGATAAATAGTTTCACCTCGACTTACTGATGATCGTCTGTGATAGTCAACAATTGCATTGAGTGAAGAAAATTTTGTAACCCAGAGGAAATATTTACCACTTCCATCTCTCAAAACTTTATAGTGTTGAACTTCATTTCTAAACCTGTGAGGGAAGAGAAATAAAATTACTGTTAACCACTTTTACAAATATTTTAAAAACTAAAGCCTGTCTAAATTAAAGAATTTACACAAGTAAATATGAAAAAAAGTTGGAAGATTGACAGGAAATGAATGATGCATATGAAGATGTCTGAAAAACTATCATGAGATCAAATGGAAATATAAATACAATTTCATTTGTGTGTGTTGGAAACACTGGAAATTGTTTCTTTTAAATATATGTGAGATAAAAACAATAAGAAATTTACATAATTATATATATATATACACACACACACACAAGTTGCATAATATGGCTGAGTATAAATAAATCAAATATGTAATCACAGGTTGTGTAATATAAGTTTTAATTTGACTTTCTACAAATGAAACAACATTCATACATTGGCTTTTCTACATGAGCAGTCAGAAGAAAAATGATGATGATGATCATCAATAACAATTGTATTCAGGAATTATTTTAGAAGTGTACAAACTAAATATAGATTGCTAGTTTTAATGCTGAAAGAGCTAAAGTAATAAGGCTTTTACCAGGTTAAATATATTATCCATGATAAGAATATGAAAAACACAGGTTCATTCAAGCCTTGTGAGCAAAATTAGGTGGATGAAACTGCTTGGAAGCTGTCAATGATTATGCCAGGGCACTAGTCACCATGACAGAGAGTTTGAGTGTACTGGCCTTGTCAGATTATGCACTCTCCCCTTCTGTGAAGAGTGAAGAAACAATAATGCCTGAGTGGGTGCCTACAACAGAGATTAGTGGGCAACCCTAGCAGAAGACTGTGCTTGGAAACAAACAGCCAGGATTATATATATATATATATATATGCACGCACAATCCAGCAGTGAACACATAGCAGAGGTAGGTTTATTTTTTATTCTTTGTATGATTATATATTTATCCTCTTGTATGCTTAATATAGAGGAAAGGCTAAAATATACTGCTGAAGACTAATGGCCGCTGCTGATTACAAATATAAAAATTGTGTAAACAAACTTGAAATTTATTAATAAATTTGTATTTACATCTGCCTCCAAATACAAAGGTTCAGCTGATATCCCCAAACATAAGAAATGACATGAATGACAAAGAAAAAAAAAATCTACCTTTTTATATTATATATATATATATATATATATATATATATATATATATATATATATATATATTACAGTTATTTTTTTTTTTTTTTTTCTTTTGTTAAATACATAATACTGTAAATCTTCATGAACACTATATCTGAAAAGTATTATAAACTATTATTTAGTGGGAGGAGAGATGAGTTTAACTAAACATCAATTGTAATTTAGCAAAATATAGAGTATATTATTTAAATATTTTTATTTATTGTTGAACTAATAACAGATTTTAGCAAATGAACTTATAAAAAAAAAAAAAAGAAAAAAAAAAAAAAAGAAGTTTTTGCTTTTCCGCTGCCTTTTGCTTTTCTTGTTTCAAGCAAAACTAGCTTATTTTTGTTGCCTTTTACAAACCCGAGATAAATTATTATGGCAGAAATATTTTTGCTGACATTCACCAAATTGAAATAATATGTAAGCATATTTTATGAGAAATGATATGTAATGATGCTGATGATTGTAGATTGGCTTACTTGACTGAAATGGAGAATTCTCCTGGAGAGCTTTCACTGTGCCGTACAAGAAAGGCGCCATCTGGTTGAAGATACTGCTCATATTCATCTTTGTCTAACAGCAGTTTTTCTGCTTGTGCTCGAGTTATCTTTTTGGGAATAAACCACCTGAAAAACACAGCAAATACACTTTTCAAATCTAAACAAATCAATACTTTAAATTTTAAAGAAAATTTTAAACATATAACAGATAAAACCATTGTTGAATAAACTTTTTTCTTACAGTATCAGTATTACTGGATAATGGTTTAATTTAATTTTTTTTTTTGTTTAGTTAAGCAACCATTTCTCTAGACAAAAAAGAAAAAAAAAGAATAAGAAATAAAATGTTTAATATTTTTGTACCAATAAAATTAATGCTTACTTGAACTTAAATTAGTTTTTAACCATTGTAATTGATTATATGTAAGTTTGTATAATTTTATATATCAACAGTATTTAGAAAAATATGACAAACTGGAAACATTTTAAACACACAAAACAGACTGTTGTTCAAGGTAACAAAATAAGCTAAAATCTTGACACAGGGTATTGCTACTTTGATTAAAAGAGAAAATAATCCAGAGACGAAACTGTCTGGAAAGTACCTTGATTGTTAGTTCAGCCACGATAAATTTACATTATGTCACCATTCTTGGCAGATTTTATATTGTCACAGTGTGGAATAGCCATGGACAAAGGGGATGGTGAGAAAAAGAATATAGAAGAATTTGGCTAGATTGAGAAAAAAAAAAATTCTTTCAAAAACTTTTGAAACTACCTGAATCTCCATCTCTCATTTCATGCATGTGTAGACATGACAACGCCATCAAAGCCCAGTCTAATGAAACCGTAACGGATGAAACAAGCCACAAAAACTTTTCCAGTTTGTGTGTGTGTATATATATATATAGATATATATATATTTACACACACAAAAAGTAGAAACGTTTACTTGTAAACTATATATATATATATATATATATATATATATATATATATACACACACATCTCTTTCTTTGCTCTGACCAAGAAGACTGAGCAGAGCTATATTCACTGGAAGTTCAGTGAACTTGACACATCATTTCACAAATTTATCTTCAACTCCACCCACACCTCAATCTGATGTTTGGTTACTGAAATAGTATTTTTGGGAAGTCAGTCAACATAAAATCTGTTTTGAGCTTTGTATATATTGTGTCCTTTCAGAACAGACAATCATGCACCTCCACAAATTCCTGCCCTTTTGTAGCTCTAAGTAAGTTTTTTTTTATCTTTTTCCTATCTTATCTAATCTCTGTTCTCCCAATCATTTACACAAGCTCACTAGGTTAAGTTATTCTCTTTGCTTATTATGTGCTCCAGGAATTTCAATTGTCTCTTTCTAAGTGCCATTTTTATTTCCATTTTCCCCAGAACTTCATTATTGCTCCCATCATCAGTCCATGGTATTCATAGCATCCTTTTTTTAGTAAATTTCTGTTGTTTCAAGTTTCTTCTTGAGAAGATTAATCCATCATTCTATGCCATATGAGAGGAACAATATTCCATAACAGTTCAGTACTCTTATTTGCAATACAATTTTCCTGTTTTTAATATTTTGCTTCAGATATCATAGACTTTTGAAAGAGTCATCCCAACATGACTTCATAATTTGGTGTTGCATTTTTTTTTATCATGTATAAAACTAGCAGAGATACCCAGGTTAAGAACATTAGTATTTCTCTTATTGGGTGCCAGTCTAAAAAAGTGGTTTTTGAATCCAGCCCTAAAACAAACAAAACTGGTCATGGGAAAAGCACACCAGAAAAGTCAAGATGAGGTCCAGTAATCTTGAGAGATTGCATTTGTAGCATGTTTAGAATCATAGCAAAGAAGATCCTAAATGAAAATTGAACTTAAAAAGAACTGAAATTCAAAATGCAAGATTGGAAGATAAAAAGAAAATTTTCAATCAGGATATGCTTTAAAAGGTAAGTTCCATTGCACAACTTTACAAGATGGAGATTTATAAAATGCATGATGAGAATCCTGACTTTGTTAAAGCCTGTGGAGGGGAATACCAAGTAGCTCCAAAATTGAGAAACTCAAATAAGTCATGAACTCCAAAATGTGTGAAACTGAATCAACTGACTTGTACACCTATACATCCCCAGGAAACTGGAACAACAGTTTTGTGTATTTCTTAAATTGCTTTATTCATTGGAGCAAGAATGCTTTGCTGAGTAGTTTCTGTTGTTTTGAGCTTTTTTTTTTTTTTTTTTTTACATTTAAAACAGCTGAAAAGAAAAACAGAGATTTATATTATTTTTTCTCTGAAAACATTTTTAATGATTGCACATTAAATAAAAAAAAAACAAAATAGGAATTTCCATTTAGCTATGATATAGAAACATACACAAAGTTCAGCATATTGATACAACCCAAATTTTAAGCCCAAATTACCCAACATCAAATTTCCTTTTTGAAAGAGTTGGAATGAGAACCTCTCAGCAACTTCCATTATGATAAATCATCTGAAATATCCAAAGTATAATTGGCCAAAATAAATTTTATTGATGTTGATATTATCAAAAGATAACTGAAAAAAAATCCAAGGAAAAGTCATTACCATGGCAACCCTGCTGCATAAAAACCCTGTGGTAAATTTTTAAAATTAACAAATTTAAAAATAAACAAATCAATGAGATTTGCAGTACATTATAAAATTTTTATTTCAGTGATAAAGTCAAAAACATTAAATAAAAATGTAAATAAAGAAATAAAAATAATGCCGCAAACCTCAAAATTAAGATTTTAAAAAACAAAACCTGATGAAAGAAACAAAACAAAAATACGCAGGTAAACACAACATAATTAACAAAAGAAAGAACTATTGTCATATTTACTTAAGTTTTATAAATTTTTCAAGAAATCATTTTTTCATTTTGAATTTTCTTTTAACATTACAGACATTGTTGATATAGATAGAAATGAAATTTCTCAATATATAAGCACAACTAAACAAACTTAGGTTTTATAAAAAATATTTCTTAACTACTCTTTTCTTCAAATTTGAGATATGACATTATTATATAACAAAAAAAAACAAAAAAAAAAAAAAAACAACAAACTTTGTATACTTTTGTAAAATGTAGGGTAATAAACTATTTAGATCAATATTTTGAATTATATCAGCAGACACCATATCTACCCAATATACAAATAGAATTATCCTATATAACTCAAAGAAAAAAAAAAGTTGTTGGCTGTGTTTTTTTTGGGGGGGGGGAGAGCAGACAATCTAGAAGTCAGCATTATTTTTAGAAAAGAACAGGTTAAATTGCCACTTGGCATACAGAAACTAGATATGTTTATTTTTCTCACTGACCAACGTCTGGTTCATGTGGGCTAAAATTTCAGTTGATTTATATGGAAAAAAAAAAATGAAAAAATAAAAAAAATAAACTTAAAACACTGAGAAACTAATTTTCATTGTTTATGATTTAGCAAATTAATTTATTACAACTTAGACGAAAATGTTACAAATGAATCACACCAAACTTGAATTGGTAAATAAATGTTATAGAGAAAGAACAAAAAGATAAAAAATATAAAGTTCTATAAACTAAAGATGAAATTGATAATATATTTTAGTTGACTCTCTTTTATTTGACCAAAAACCTCAATTCTGAAAGAGATTTTAGTGAAATCTTAGTTTATTTAAAAGAAAAAAAATGACATCACTAGACAGAATTTGAAGGCAATCAAGTCACAACTTAATAATTAGCTAAAAATCACAAATGCTCAGCCTTTGTCCTATCATGTGAAGATCAGATTTTTTTTAATTCTTTCAAGTTCTATTATAACAACTTTATGGGAAATTTTAATTTTAGGTCTAGTAATATATAGTTAAGTGACAGATACAATTAATCACACAGCTCTCCTTGAGGAGGGGGAATATATATATATGTATATTATTTAAAGAATTTGATTAAGGAATATATACATATTCCAATGGAAGACCATTGTTATGCCTACAGAAGTTTATGAAAAAATGTAGTACAAAGTAGTAAAAATAGTCAACCTTATAAGCATGGTATACAACTGCACAAGATATATCTAACAGTAATTTTGCTATAAAAATATAATTGAGAATGTATTTTGTGAGAGTATTTGATTCACAAAAATAAAACACCACATGGCAATAATGTAAAGGTTACTATTTTAGGTTAGAATATTTTCATTTCTTCTTAAATCTCATATTACAGGAACTTCATTTTTTTTTTTATTTAGAGTTGTAAAAAATAAATGAAATTTTCCAGACCAATATTTTATCATAAAAAGCAAAAATGTTAGAGGTCAACAAAAAATCTAGGTTAGAAACATTTTTTTTTTAACAACAATCAAGTAACAAAATCTCTTCCCTAATAATATTCACTAATTCTTTGAAATTAAATACTGTAATTAAAGACAGATTTTACCATATTTTCTCTTAACATTACAAAAATTAAAGTTAAAAGGTTTAGAATCACCAAAGTTAGAAAACACTATCTTATGTTATTAATTAAAAAGGGACAAATTTCATTAGCTATTTAATTATTAAAATAATTCTGGTTTAAGCCTTAAATTTTCTAAACTATTTTATAACATTTTTTTTTAATGTCTTAATATTGTATAAGAAGAAATGTTTGAGTATAACTGGCAGAGATCAGCTTACTATTTTCTTTGGGAAGGTGATTCTAGAGAAAATAAATTTGATTGCATTGTAAACTATAATAGTTATTATAGAAAAAGATTATTTAGTTACTGTGTTAGCATTAAAAATATATTGTTAATTTATATACTAATTTGTCATGTGCCACCAACACAAGGCAGCTTAACATAAGCTTAAATATTTTAAAATTGTACTACTGGGGATGCTGAAAGATTATTGGACAACTCACTGCCCAAAATCTGACCAAATGACCAAACATGAAATTATTTTGGGGGAGAGCTTCTTGGTTAGAAAGGGAACCTTTTAGCACCCTCTCATAAATGCTCAATGCTGTCAGATAAAATTTGTCTTCTGAATGATTGACAGATGATTATTTAAATGCAATAACTAGAATGCAGTGAGTGACATGACTGTCAAGATGACTTGTAAAAAAAGAGAATCTAATGAATGATATCTGGGTTCATGACATTATTTAAATGTCATAATATAATATTTATTTCAGTTTTCTTATGAAACAAACTTAAAATGCATGTTTATGAAGAAGAAAAACAAAAAAAAAAACTTTGCTCAAATTTTCTACATGTGCAGGTGTGAGGAGATCATTTAATTATAAAAATTAAATGGTATATCATTTAAAAATTGTTATGGTTTGCCATCAAATCTTATTTGAATCCTATTATTTCCAATGTCATCTTAATATCCCTTACATGAATATATATCTATACTTGTAAATTGCAGGTTTGTCATGCAAACCATACTGGAAATTATGTGATATTTTACAATAAATGTTAAAATTAATATTAGGTTGGTGCAAAAATAATGACGTAATAATGTCGTTTTTTGACATATTTTTTAACGTCAAAAACGACATTATTACGTCATTATTTTTGCACCAACCTTATATATATATATATATGTATTTACTTATACAACTAAAACTATTTAAAAATACTGATTCACTGCATTGTTAATGTAATGAAACTAAAATGATACAGTTAGTAAAAAAAGATATCTACTTCCGTGGATGGAGAATAGGCCATATCATAAATAGGACTACCATTGGTGGTGATAAGAAATTATCAAAGATTATATAAACAACACAAATATTTGTGGAATGTACACAAACATTTGAAATAGAGATCAAAGATGGACTAAATATATCAGTTTTGATAATTCAGAAGCTGAAAGATTACCTCTCTTTTATAATTTTTAATCATTTATTTTTTCCAATTCTTAGTAGAGCTTAGTAGATAGTTTTGATAATATTTTTATGTATATGTTCATAGGTTCAGACAAATTAGTGGAGAGCAAAGCCAATTGTAATGGTAATTTATGGGTAGGTGTTCAATAGTGAAATAGAGAAATTAAAAAAAAAAAAAAGTTTCCTCTACTTTCGCTTTTTATTTTGTTATTGATTAAGGATGACAGAATCAATACATGCCACCCATCAGAATGTTCTTTTCTAAAGTTTAACTACCAAACTACATAAATGTAATCAAAAATTTTTAATAAAAAAAATTTCATAGCATTTGATAAATTTTTGTTAAATGGTTTTTTAGTTTGTCTCAAAGTGTAAATATTACATGGATGCATATTACAAGTTTTCATTTATACATGCATGAACATATATTAATATCTGTGTATGTTCATAAACATTTAAAATAAAATTTAAAAACTGATAATAGCAGTAATGTAAAAGAAACATTTTTACTAAAAAAAAAAAAAAAATCTAACACTTATAAGGCTGAAAACAGAATAAGCCTAAGCAGTTTCATTTATTCCCTTGCTCTATATACAAACTCCTGCAAAGGCATAATAGAAACTCATATACAGAGAGGAGTGGTACATTGAAAGCATTCATTTGAAAGATAACAAAAAA
Organism: Acanthosepion lycidas; assembly: GCA_963932145.1. Taxonomy (NCBI): domain Eukaryota; kingdom Metazoa; phylum Mollusca; class Cephalopoda; order Sepiida; family Sepiidae; genus Acanthosepion; species Acanthosepion lycidas. The sequence goes on from OZ010591.1 coordinate 11,680,629, forward strand.
ACTATGTAAAGACAACATTCCACTGTTCTGTTTATTCCCTCAATAACTTTAAAGAATGCAAGAGAATTTGATTCTAACATAAACAAATTCATCTCAAAACCATTCTCATTGCTTCTAATGTTAAGTTTCAAACAGCGTATTCATCTGAACTGTCCAGACATTAGACATCATACAATAAAAAAGAAAAGTTATTTTCATATAGTAACGTTGTATTTAATTCCAAACTAAACTTATTCGACTATGTGTGTGTGTGTGTTTTTAGACATCAAATTCTTTTAGGCATGTCTGATTAAACAAATTACAGACAATGCTAATTTTTAACAAAATCCGGTCATACTCACAAATAACCTTCCGTGTATTGATATTAAATGATGTGAGAAATGTGCTATAACTGTTTAAATCACTTATTTCCCCAAGTACTTTTGATCTTCTTCCAAGATCATCTTCAGGAGTGCAAGTAGTACAAAACTGTGCGTTGTTCAGGGGGTACAAGTAGTTATACAAAGCTGTGTGCTGTTATCCAATACTATAATTTTTCATTATGCTTTCAAATGCAACAGTTGACAGTCATGCTTAGTGTTCATTGCAATATGAAAAAATTATCTATTATAGAATTATTTTTTCTTCAGTGTTATGTCACGGCTTTGATCCGTCTTTTAATTGGTTAATAAAGGCATACCCACAAATGTGTTTTTCACTTTTGGAATCTTAGATGCGTAATAACTAAATATGCATAGAAAACAGAAAAACTTTTGATTGGATAAATGGAATTGATTTCTATTCATTTTAATGGGTGCAAAATGTATTTGTACAATAAAAATTTCAGATTTTGAAACTTTTTAAATTGCTTTTATAGTTTTGATTATTCAAGTGGAATATTCTAGAATCTTACAATAATGTTATCAGCAGTTATTTTTAGCCTAAAAAAAAATGCAAACAGAACATTTTGTAATTGATAATCATGTAAGAAGGTTATCATCATAGCAAGAGGTAAAGAACTGTCAAATCTGCAAAAATAACTGATTGTTAAGCTCTGGAAAGAAGGTAAGAGTTACAGGAAAATATTAGACAACCTGAATATTCCATTTACTACCCTTAGATCATTCATTGATATAAAAAACTCAAAACTGTTGAAAACCAAAGAAGAACAGGTGCTCCACAGAAGATTTCTTCAAGATCTTCAAGGAAATTAATGCATGAAATTAAACAAAGTCCAATAGTTACTTGTCAAACATTGCAGAACGATTTGCTTTCATCAGGAACCTGTGTCACTAAACAGACAATAACCAATGAAATTCATAGGAACAATTTAAAGTCACGCTCACCTTGGAAAATTCCACTGCTATTAAAAAGACCCAGAGATGCCAGATTGAAATTCATTCATGAACATAAGGATAAGGAAAAATTGTATTGGGAAAAGATGGCGATACGTTCAAACAAAAGAATACATTTCCAACAATGAAATTTGGTGGTGGCAGCATCATGGTTTTTTTTTTGGGGGGGGGGGGGGTTATTCTGCAAAAGGTACCGACAAACATGTCAATAATAGATGGTAGAATAAATGCCAGTGTCACATTTTTTCAACTTTCCTTATAGAGGTCTTAATCCAACATATCATACCATGTTAGAATCAGGATGACTGTGACCAAATTAAAAACATTCCAAGACATTTTATGTGATTTTTTTTTGCAAAAAATTTTCTTTTGCAATAGCTATTTCATAACTTTGAAATAAATTTGGAAATAATCAAAATTAATTGTGAAATCCAGTGAAAGTCACCCATGAAATAAAAATAACTGTTTGTATGGAAAGTAAGGACTTACATATATAATGCAATACTTAAATGTAGTGATCAATTTTGAGTTCTTCTGTAGCTTATTGTTGCCTACCATATATGGTAGGCAGTATGCCTCATAAAAAGAAGCCTCCACCAATTGAGGACTAGATTGAAGGCAAAAAGAGCCAAGGAGGCAATGTGGAAAAGAAAGTCCTATGCAAATGAAAACCCAGATCCAATGGCTGCAAGGAAAGCTTCCAATGTTGAGTATATACAAAGATTTAGGGACTCTCAAACTGCTGAACAAGTCTAAGGCCCAATCAAGAGACCTCCACAGGAGGTAGCTTAAATGCCACCTGATAGGGCGGCTCTTAAGCTAGTGTGTGTGTGTGCTTATTAAGAAAGAATGAACCAATTTCATGATACATTGCTTCATTTCTCAAGCACTGTCATGGAATGAGTCAGTGACCATTTGAAAGAGGAGTTTTCTAATGTTGGAATGGCTGCCACAGGTGTGCTGTAGTCACATCATATCTCCAGTAATATTCAGTTGTTTGTTTACCCCCAACAATGACAAATCCTCAGCAAAAGGTGTTCTGCATTCTCAAGTTCTCAAAAACAAATACGGTTGTCAGTGCAGCATGCTTTTTGAAAACAATTTGACATTAATCCATCCTCTTCTAAAAACATTCAACAGGGGTTTAACCAGTTTCAAGAGAGTAGTGGGTGTCTGTGTAAAGGAAAAAGTTCAGGACAATCACAAGTTTCAGAGGAACAAGTGGCAAGAATCTGTGCTGTGTTTGAGGGGAGTCCATGGAAGTCTACAAATCAAGCTAGCCGTGAACTTGCGATCTCTCAATCCACTATCTGGCATGTGCTAAGACGACGTCTACATTTGAAACCTTATAAATTATGCCTCGTTCAAGCGCTTACCAAGACCTTGTTCTTTTTGTTTGGACTGCGAGATCCCCAGACCTAACCATGTGTGATTTTTTTCTTGTGGGGATACATAAAAGATCATGTTTATGTCACACTGCTACCTACTAACATCAATGACCTTAAAAATTGAATAACAACAGCGATCAACTCAGTGAATCATGATATGCCGATGTGTGTCTGGGAGGAATTCTTTTATTGCCTTGATGTTGCCTGTGCTGCAGGTGGTGGCCACATTGAACACATGTACGACAGGTAATAAAAGTTGATTGTGAGTAGAATACTTGTCACTTGGCTGGAGTTTTCTATTGCTTTTCCTTATTAATATATTGTGTAATGAAATCACTTCATTTTTTTCAATAAATCTGTATATATGCATGCATGCATGCATACATGAGAAGTTACTGAAAATTTCTTGGTCTAATCTACTTCCCGAAATTAGAACAAATGAACATACATTTTTTTCCCCTTGATTAGATACAGAAATTTTCAGCACCCTCTTTTGTAATTATTATACACTTTGTTTTTTTCTTTTTTTTTTTTTTAAACTGCATGTGTTTATAAAGACCTTAATGAAACAGGATGTCTAAAATCTAAGCTAGCTTTGGCTTTAACAAATAGTCACTAAGTATACAATCATTAACTACTTGTTAATTTGTACAATTAACCAACTTGGCTGCAGATATTTTCCATGGATGACAATGAAATACTAGACTAGATAATCAAACTATATTTTTGGCATGTGAATTACACAGAAAGCAATTTGGCTATCAAATGCCCCAATAGAAAATAAAATTGCAACATCTTCAACTATGTATTTCAATTCAAGATTAAATGTACACAATTTAAAAAAAAAAAAAAAAATGATCACATATACAGATCACTGTGTGCATAAATTAAAATAATAAGGAGTATATTAACAATACTGTATATCCCCTTTGGGTCCTTATTTTTATTTTTTTTATTTTTTAATAATTTTACTCCAATAAAGTAATAGTCATTAATATGCAAGGAGTTACAGAGAGTGAAAGAAACCGAAAAAAAAAAAAAAACTGAGGGAAAAGGACAATAAAAAGAACAAGATTCAAGGCAATAGAAGATGATGATGATGATGATTGATTAAAATATAAAATTTTGTAGATTGTAGCTGATAGGAAAGGAAGAAGCTGGAAAAGAGTTCTATCAGCAAGAAATGCTGAAAGAAGAAACTATTACAATAAAACTTACAGTTATATCAAGCAATTTCAACAGTGAAATGATGAGACCTTGATACCAATCTATTATTATGCTTAAAGTTGTTGTACCAAAGAGGAAAGCTCATTAAAATAATTGCCATGAAAATATTTATAGAAAAGGCACAGCTAAGCTAAATTAGGACAGTGAGAAATTGATTGATTCTAGGTCAGTTCTGGTAACAATGCAGATTCTTCTTTGGATTTATTCAAGAATCCCTAGATACATAGCAGAAGCACCAGTAGCAACAAAATTCAATGCATGACTGATTTGGGGGAGAAAAACTGTCTAGAACAACATGGAGAACTAACTTTCTTAGCAGCAATCTTAACAATTAACTTCATATAATCATTCAAATTCATGTCAATGAAAACAGACTGAGAAGATGCAATGTGTTAATCTCCTGGAGGTTAGCATTATCAATGCTGATGTAAGACAAATAGTGTCGCCAAAAATCCATTATTTAAAATTGTAGATTTTTGGCAGCACTCACCTACACACTTCATAGTATGAAAATAGTCAGCATCTGGTTCAACCCACCATACAACAAAAACCTAAAATCAAATGTGGGAAAAATATTCATTAAACTCGGACACAAACACTTCCCACCACCATCAAGCACTCTCCACAAGATATTCAATAGAAAAACAGTAAAATTAGTCACATTTGCACTGAGAACATGGCACAATAAAAAACACAACAGAAAAATAAACGATTTGCACATACCAAACCCATCTGTAAGTGCAGAGCAAAGAAAAAATTGTCCCTTAAACAGCAATTGCTTGCAAAACAATATAATATACCAAGCCACTATAAAATCAGCAGATAATGAGAAAAAAATATGCATAAGAGTAATTGAAGGACTATGGAAACAAACTACTCAGACAAAACATCCTTTACAAATAGCAAATATTCAAATAACACAATGCTTTATATATATATATATATATATATATATATATATATGGGAAACAGCATCAACTTAAAATAATAAAACAACAGAAAACTGTCTGGAGGAGGAAATAGCTATAATCACCTTTCCAGACCAACACAAATTACTAAATAAATGATCAGAACTCATCTCAAAATGCAGACATGAAAACAAATTTTTACTGTTATTTAAAAATCAAAATCCACAAATGAATATCTTGTAAAATACCACTATGAAAAATGCAAATATATGAACTATAAAGTATGTTACATTATCTGCATTGTATAAACAAAGCCAATACTTTAAATAAGAAAAAAAGGATAAATTAAACATAATAAACAAAAAATATAAATAAACAAATTAACTAGAAATGAACACATAAACACAAATAAATGTAATAATAATAATAATAATAAACAAAAAATAATTAACAAGTAATTAATAATAAATAATGATTAAAAAGTTAAACTGCATTTGGATCTACAATTGTTTATACTCTATAGCTTCTAGAATAATTTGAAACATAACTTAGAATCAAACCAATGACCATCAGGATAAAACTTTACTACTCATAATGCATCACTGACAAACACATATAAATAGCAGAGCAAAAACATAACACCCATGGCTTGAAAATTGCATTGAGGCATGAATCAGACTGTCCACTCTCCCAGTGTTGATATCAGTGTTCACTTTTATATTTACATATGCACTATCTGTGATATTGAGCAATTTTTACACATAAATATAGCATAACTTTTATATAAACTATATTTTTATCACACTATATATATATATATATATATATATATATATATATACACACACACACTGTTAAGTGTAAAAAATACATAAGTATATATATATATATATATATATATATATATATATATATATATATATGTGTGTGTGCACACACACATTTATTAGGTATGCAAAAAAATTCATAGCCCTATGTTCCTAAATCGATCAACTTTTGTTAAAAAGTAATGAAAAAGGTATTGTTTTAGTTCTTGAAAAAGATCACCCGCAAACCAAAAATTTGATTTTATCAGATTTTCAATTTGCTAATGATGTAATTGTATTGTACTTATGTATTTTTTACACTTAACATTTTATAGCTATAGTATAACATACAAACTTACAAATAAACAAATTCTCGAAGGTTCTATAATGTCATAGTACTACTATACTTATATAGGAGTTTAGAGATTTGTTGGGTGGGAGAGGGAGTTGACATAATATATATATATATATATATATATATATATATATATATATATAAAAAATGTGAATTAAACCCTTCATTATTTATTTATTTTTTTTTTTTAACAAAAACTCATCAAATTATCATACGGAAATCAATTATTTTACAAAAAGTCATAACCCTTATATATATATATATATATATATATATACGTGTGTGTGTGTGTGTGTGTGTGTATATTTGATAATTAAGAAACATTATTTGAAACATTTTATGAACCAGACTGTATTTTTTTTTAATTAGTAAAACAGTTAACTTGGGTGAAGCTAGATGAAATCTTTAAGAAACAATAATCTATGATATTGTGAAACCTATAAGAGAGTATGATCAAAAGATCACAAGACATTTTTTGCATTTCTTTTGGATGAAGAATAAGAAAGCAAAGTGAAGTGGTAAAAAATGTATATTGAACAGTTTCACTCAATTCAGATGGATAATGTCAATGCATGATGTAATAGGTAAAAAAGGTAGTGTAGCATCCATAGAATGTGAAAGAGATTTAACACCATTTGACCATGGAATGATAGTTGGGGTTAGAAAGAAAGCACTATTTTCAATATAGCAAATAACCTAGGTTATTCTTGGGCAAGAGTATACCTGGACAGACATTAACAGCACATGAAAATTGTGGGTAACCACAGGTTATATAAGAACAGTTGGTGCTGCTTAACCCATCAATTAATGCACTACAAAGCATTAGTGACATCCTGACATTGGACCAAGTGAGGAGTACTAATCAAAGAAAAGTACTACTGGACTGTGGAAGTCTGGCACAGTATGGTCTGGTTAGACAAGTCCTGTTTTCAACTGTTTAAACAAAAAAACAGTAAAGTATGTAAAAAAAAAAAAAAAAGAGCATGAGGCTATGGCTCCAACTCCTTAGTAGGATGTTGTACAAACTAGTGGTAGTTCTGTAACAGTGTGGTGTAAGTTTTATTGAAGTTTGGAAAGATAAAGACTACTTGTAAAACTGGAATCACTCTTGATAGCTGTTATATGCAAAGATCTTGTTGAGATCTTTATGCTTGCTAAATTTCCTGGTGGTGAAAATTTGTTCCAGTAAGATAATGCAACCTCTCCTCATGCAAAATACACATGAAACTAGTTCTGGGAACCCTCAACTGATTTCCAAGGAATTTACTGGTCATGCCTTTACCAAATTTAATCCCCATTGAGTGTTGGATATGTTGCAGACCTCACTGAATTGCATGCAGTTACACCCAACAAATAACTCAGTTATGGATAACCCTGGATAGATATAACCATGCAATGACTACAGCATCTAGAAGACTCCACGCCATTATTATTCATGTAAAGGGAGTAATGTTATTATGTAGCAGCTTAAGGTTTTGGCACTTGCAATATTATTAATCTTAACTGTATGCTTTAAATAAGAACTTGTCTGCATTAGCTTCAGGTAAATGAATCATTACTCACGGATGTGGCTTCAATTCTATATAGTTGTAAGGAATGTAGCCTTCCAATCCATATTGCTCTGCCTTATACCACATCTTTTCTTCATCCATACTCAAAATCTGAAAAATAAGAATAAATTTTCAATTACATAAAATGCGTTTACATAGTTTTATAGTTTAGTTTTTAATCCTATAAACAAAGATAATTCAAACAAGTTTGTATAGCTTGTCTTGTGCTTGTATTAGATAGAAACAAACCTCTCAAAGTGTTAAAATAATAAAAAGAAAAATAATAACTAGATGAAGTTGTACATGTTATTATTTTGCATCAACAAATCTTTTAAATTGAAAATGTTTTTATGACTTAAGTCTAATCATACTAAATTTTTCACTTTAAAATACAGTAATAAAATATTCTAGACTATATATTGTAGGTAAAGTAAATTCTTAGAACAGAGGTAGTAAATTATTAAACACTTTAACCATATACATATTAGTCTTATTCTGAAATTTATATGAAACAAAATTATAAATATAAATAAATTTCTTCCAATATTAATATTTTGTTATATTATCTAAATCATCAAGTAACTTACACTCATTTCTAATTTCAAGTTGTGTATATGCATATACAGAAATTTCTTTATAACAGTAATTGTAAAAGTCCAATTAAACTTTCTTTCATTATAAACAAACAGAACTCATAATTTTGGTTTTGTAATTTTACACAAGATGAAAAAAAAAAAAAAAAAATGAAAGATCATATCAAGTAAGTGACAATTGGTTCCATCCCTATATTCTGCTTATCATGGTCAGAAGAAAAGAAATACTAAATATCAAGAACATCTTATCCATTATTCATTTAAAATCACTAAGAATTACTTCTCTCCTCTCAAACAGGCACAAATATCAGCAGAAAGAATACCAATTTTTTCTTTGCAATAATTAAATTAAAAAAAACTCTTAATGCAACATAATGATGCACTATAAGTATCATTTAAAAAATAATGCCTCATTTTATTATGCTGACCCATGACATCAGCGATGAGTGGTATTCATATAGCAGTAGAGGTTGAACATCCCAACAATAAGTCTTCTTGCCAGGTTAGAGATAGCATTCTAGCAAAATGACTTCTGACAGGAAAGTGCATGAGTGTATTACTGGATTCATCCATGTGAGAAAAATGTGTCCAATAAAATTCAGGACAGTGAGCCAGAATGCAAAGTTTTGAAAATATAGACATGTATCTGAAAATCATCATTGTAACACCGACTTTAGGCCAACACCAGTGTAACATGGAAACAAAATCAATTTGGAATAGTAAGAGTGGAAATAAGTGATTTAAAGGGGGCTGAGGCATTAATTTCATAATTGATGATGTACCCGAATGATGCAAACTTTGGTGTATGATGTATCCCTTGTTACTGGCATCTAATAGTTAAGTTTTTGCAAACCATGTGTAACTAGAGAGTAAAACTGTTGGTAAAACATGCAAAAACTTATAATAACAGTATGTGAGCTTGAATAAATAATTGTCACTTTTTTTCCCCTATAAAACTTGGGTATCAAGAAATAAAAGCAGTTTTCAAAGTTGGTATTTAAAAAAAAGTCAAAGTAATTCTTTTGGTTAGATTGGCACACGAGAACAAATTGTGTGATCTTCAGCTCCACCAATATTTGAGAGGATGACATGTGACTATTTTATATATAATAGATGAATCTGAATGTCCCAGTTTTGTGGGAGATGTTTTTTTTCATATGATATGAACTGTAGGTAGTTACATATATCTTTGTATTTGCTTCCAATCCTTCCTTACCCAGACCACAACCATCATTTAAAGTCATTAACACAACTGAATGTTGCATACTTCCATGAAAGGTATAGTTTAATCTGTCCTATGGAACATTATGATTTAAATTCAGGATGAAGTCTTTGCAGATTTTATAAAAAAAGAAATAATTTTTTTTCTAACTGCAGAATATAACACACAAAATGATACTGAGCTATTTATAAAGAAGTAAAATTTGAACCTTGTACTGAGGCCCAGCAAATTTACCTATTGATTCTACCAATTCTTCATAGAAGAAGCATTACACTTGATGCCTGTCTGTGGAAGTACCTCTTTTACTACCAGCTTTGAAGTATTGGTCAAACAAGACTGATGTTATTTTTATGAGGTCTTAAACATATTCAGTTCCTCTATGTAATGGTTTACCAAGAGACCCTGACTTCTCCACCCAATGTGAACAGTATGACAATAGGTAAAAAGTTTCATGACCCATGTGGTGTTATTGATGTAACTGTAGCTGATGATAAATTTCTGATCAGAAATTGATAGTGGCTTCTTTATCATATTTTTTTTATATATGTCAAAATCATCTTTCTTCACTGGTATTTCCTTTTCCATCCCACCCAAGTGTCTATCAAGTCTTAAATGACACATACTTAAGATAACACTTTTTCAGAGAATTTGCCGAAGGACAATACAACACATATCTATTTTCAATAATCTATTGCTTGTGGTGTTTAAATTATTTCAAAAAGGGATGAATTACACAATTATTGCAATCAGAAATTATTTGAAGAAGCATATGTTCATTTTGAAAATTCAATCTTTCAATTTAAGGCATGCAATGGTGCTTTTATAAAGTTAATATACTCAATATATGTCTTGTTTACCAATCCAACACTAAGTCAATATAACAAATCAATAAAATTGGTTGATAAAGCATTGAGATTCAAATTTGATATATTCACAAGAAAATCAATGAGATGTCAGAGAAAAATATCATTTTCAGAGGTAGAACATCATTATCATAGAAACTCTTTGAGACATGATACAAAATAATGAGGTCTTGGATAACATGTAGGGGCACTCAAATAAACCTGCAAATTGAGAAAATTGACCAACACTCAAAACATAACTGGAAACCAAGATATACCTTGTGAGAATTTTTAATTTGAAGAATGGAAGTAGTGTTTTGACATTGACATAAAATGAAATGAGTGATACTTTTTACCAAAAGATTTCTTTACATGAAAAGATTTTCAAAAAATACATATAATTTCAAAATCAATTTCATTTATTTGAAATGGCCATATGATAAGCTTCCCAAAAATATTATATTTTTATACTCATTTTTGCACTATTTGCCCAAAATTTCTGAAATTCTGCCATAAAAATTATGAATGACAAAAATCTCATTTTCTTAGTAATTCCTAAAATTTTCATATAAAAATAGTACAAATGTTCATATAAATGGTACAAAATTCAAAAAGGTTTTCACTATAAATATATCTAGATCTAGGATCCATTAGTGCCACAGTAAATAAGTTTTTATGTCACCCTAGCATCCATTTCTAAGCAAGTATCAACTGATGTCCCATTTTTTGCAACCAAAAAACAACCTTAAAATCTTTGGAACATTTTAGAAGTTCAAGAGGTCATAAAAATTTCACTGAATGAAGTTTTTGACAGAATTCTTTTTGCAAAATACCAGAAGTTTTATTTCCTTTTAAACAGCATGTGTTTTCTGGAGTTTCTCTGACACTTCAATTTTTTGCCATTCCACCATATTATGTAGATGAAACAATGGATATAAGGACAGTTAAGTGTTATGTAATACAGTTGTGACAGTGAAATGTCAGGTAAAAGTAGGTTGTCTCTATTGGTGAACATTTTTTGAACATGGAATACAGATTCTTATTCAACACTGGTGCAAATATATAGCCAATGATAGTGACTAATTGTGTTTTGGAAGTGAAAATTTGCTTTATCCAGCAGTTATGTTAGGTTTCCTGTATCTGTTGTAGCTTCTGTCTATGAGAAGAAAAAAAACCAAAAAAAAAAACCAAAAAAAAAAAAAAAAAAAAAAAAAACCAAAAAAACAACCCCCACCAAAAACAACCCCAAAAACATTCAGAGCATCCCTTATTTTCAATTTTATTCTTAAACATAAAAGTAATCTTTCAATGATTCTGTGATTCTAAACAAGTTTTATCAATAGGATAAATGTATGTTCATATATGGATATTGTACATTTTTCAATAATTAGATTGTCAAGAACAGTTATTTACAATTGTTTGAAATAAATTTCATATTCTTATGCATGTGATAAAATCTTACAAATCTGATACTTAGGACAGAACCTCAGAATTTATTTTCAACACCAATTACTTCTATACATTAGTAATGGAAACACAAACTTGCTTTTTTGATATTTCTATAATAATTATTAAAAATAACTTTTCAATTAATTTTTAAATTATGATTACAAGCTTGTAGAAAATATGTAGTTCCTTATAAAAAAATAAATCATGTTATAATTTATTTAGTTTCTAATGTAAACTAGTATGTAAAAACTGCTGCTCATAAAAAAGAGGCCAAGAGCTTCAATTTACCAACCTTCTTTCCCCTTTTTTGACCTGCTAAGGGGCGGGGGTGTAGAGAATTCCCCCTAAAGAATAAACTAAAAATAAAGGTAAAATGCTATTACATTCAACAAGTGTTGTAAGTTTATTTTTCATTATATTTAAACTTGAAAGTTCAAGTAAAATCAATTTCTGTTGTGCATAACATCAATTTTTTAGTTTGTGGTTATGAAAAGTGAAAGTTTTCATTTCAAAGCCAATATTAGCAAACAAATATATATATCTATAAAATAGACTGTAGAGATATAAAATTTGACAGGTCATTTAGATTTAGAGTGATGGAAAAATTCAATCCTTAACTGCTGTCATAATATTTAGTTACTAGAAAGCACTCATAAAATAGAATATAACTAGTATAACTATACATTAGTCCACTTCATATTTAATTTCAATCCAAATAAAATTTATATCTAAAAATCTCAAATAAAATGGAAAAATAGCAAAGCCTTCACAAACACCAACATGGTTTTAAATGAATGAAAGAAGTTTCTGAATATTTGTCTTTTGAGTTCCAAAATTTCCCCATTCACATGCATCAAATGATGTTGAGAATGTTGTGTTCCTTTGAACAAGTTCAAGAGGACATTTTGACAACATCCTTAATGATAGATTCTCAACAGGATGAGCAATTTCCTGGCAACCCTTCAAATTTATTGTTTTAGAAAAATCTTTTCCTATGTGCAATTTCAAACATGGCACATGGAAACTATTTCTTTATGAATGAATCAGTCACCAAACTCTACAAAATGAGACAAATATTTATATGTACATCTCATGTGGTGAACAAAACCTGTGTTGAAAAGGTCAGAAAAATTCATAAAAACCATGTGTACAATATTGTTCCTTCGAGAATAAAATATTCAAATGAAAGCTAAATATTTTATTCAGCTATTATGAGACTATTACATAACGGATACCTTACAAGTATAGCATACAATTTTTCTTGATAATATCTAGATATTTTTGTGCTAATAAATTTGCTAAAAATTCACACAAATGATGTAAATAAAATGGATTTATTTCACTGACTGAATAAATATGAACAAAAGTCATTTTTAATTCACATATCTAAATGTTAATGAGTAAACTAATGTTGGGAATCAAATATAATTTTAAAACAGAGATACTGAAACTATTTTTTTTAGTTTTATCATGACACTGTAGACACAAAAACATTAGTGAAAAATAGCAAGACATTATTGTCATGTTCTAAATCACTAATTGCCAAATACAAGAAATTTAAAATCTAACAATCATAAATTTGGCATGTTTTTTTTTGGGGGGGGGGGTACTATTTTGATAATTAGAAATTTTATAATTAAAATCATCAAATTAAAGTAGTGACAAACTCAGAAATAAAAGCAACCAAATTAAAATACTGAGAGAATATTAACATTCTGGCAACTGATAATTAGGTATTTTATTTTTTGGGATGCAGAAAGGTTTTCAGCCCAACTAAAAGAGGATTAAAAATAAATCCTGACATTTGGTCAGATTTGGGGAAATAGGTCAGGCTGAGAACTTTCTGCACTCTCTTGAGAAAAAAATTACAAAAGATTATTTAAAATTTTTGTCAACTAAAAAACAAAATATTTAAATTCCATCTAATTTTAATAATTTCCCAATTTTCAAATCGGCATTAGAAAGCTGTGACAATGAAATAGCATAAAATCAAATGATAGGGAATAAAAATGTTATTACTCAACTCAAGCGGCAATGACTTTGGAACAAGAAATTATCTATCTTCAGACATGTTCAAGGAAAACATCTTTCTACAAAACAAGTATATTCATTTATTTTTCCTAACTATATAAAAATATTCATATTTAAAGGCACAAACAGAAAAATAATTAACATTGTTTAAATTATTTATACTTGAAAATTAAGTACATATTGTAATGTATTATTGAGAAACAGTAATAGTGAAAGAGTATAATCAGTGAAATATTTTACTGTCCTTGCAAATACTGCAATATACAGAGTAGAGACATTTACCTAAGCAACTACTAAAGATAATATCAAGTAGTTTCTGTTGCAAAATCTTGTAGACTTGGTATCAAATTACCACAATAAATACATAAGATCATATGACAAACAGAAATACTGAAAGCATACATTTAAAGTAGGTACTTCCACTTTTTTGCTAAAAAGAGCATGATGAAAACAAAGCTTTATTGCCAAAATGTTTGTTATTAAAAAGTATGACTAAAGTATTTTTTGATTATTTTATTATTATTTTTTAATCCTTTCTAGCATGTTCAAAATTTTGGTTAAAAATCTTCTTTCTTATGTCAGTAGTGGGCCAACGATTACCATGGTAAATTTAGTGTCATTTTTGTGGTAAAAAACATTGTTTTGGAAATTCTTACAAAAATCAGATAATTGTCAGATTTTAATTAAATCTTGGTTATATATATATATATATTACATTTGTTACCCCCACTTATTTTTATGAAATTTTGAGAAATTAAAATTTCAGCCTCTTCATATTTTTATTAGTTAAAAGCAGGAGTCCTTGGAGAATTTAAATCATCAACTTGTTTTTGTCAAACAGCAACATCATTTACCAAAAATTTACTCCGAATCATAAAAAAAAAAATTTAAACTAAGATTGCAGAAACTTTTATAAATAAGATATATTATGGACACTATTGCTTTAAGAAAAAAATGTTTTTGATGAATAATGAATTTTTACAAGAATTGTTTTCACTTTTTAAAAATTTTAATAATTTTTAAGAGATTTAAATCTTATAAAATTCTGCAATAATTTCAGCATTTTAGATTATACTAGCAGTAGAGCCCAGCATTGCCCGGGGATGTAACAGTAAGAGATAGATCAAGTCTTGACCCATCATAAAGACTGAAAAATAAAATTGACAAAGATTATTGTTTAAGCTTGACGGCCACGCATGTCTTAATTTTTTTTTTTTTTTTTACCAATTGGTCAAACCCAAACTCAAACAAAAACATTGTTTTTAATCGTTATGAGTCTACCGATTGAATAGAATTTTATTATAAACAATTGTCTTGTAAATGGAATTTTTAAAGCATTCTGAATGTAAAAATAAAGAAAAAAGTGTGCAAGACAATAAGAAACACTATCTGCCCCCCCCCCTCCCAAAAAGTGAAGTTTTGTTGAAACACACTCACAAACAACCTGGGTTTTATAAGTATAACTCGATATGAGTTGTCCCCCTTTAATTAATGCCTATCAATTGTGTTTTCAAATTGATTTTATGCAAAAACAATCGTGTTTTTCCAATTTTTGGTGCTGTCAGAACCACCGCAAGGTAATTTTACGTAGTCCTGTGAAGTTTTGTTGAAATCGGTTGAAAAATGTAGGAAATCCGATCCAATATATAAACGTACAGACACACACACACACAACCTGGGTTTTATAATAAGTAAGATCTAACAAATCATTCATTTAGTAGCCTTTCTGTAATCTTTTACAATTTATGATTTTTACTTGTTGAATACAGTAAAAAAGTTTGGACACCATGTGTATTTAAAGTAGTTTCTGGTTATTATTTTTAGTTAGGAGGACTTGTGTATTTTTAGATTTCATTTGTTTACTTTTTGTGTATCGTTCTCTGAAAATAAACGCTGAGTCACCGGAAGTTAACGGCATTCGGACGTTTGAGTAGCCGTCAGTAACTTCCAGCCGTGTGCGATACACTTAACTGTGCTTTAAAATTGATTTTGTACAAAAACAATTGTGTTTTTCCAATTTTTGGCGCTGTTAGAACAACCGCAAGGTAATTTTACGTAGTCCTGTGAAATTTTGTTGAAATTGGTTGAAAAATGTAAGAAATCCAATCCAATATATAAACGTACAGACACACACAATCTGCGTTTTATAATAAGTAAGATGTTACTAAAGGGGAACTCAAAACTAAAAAAGTGGAAATTTAAAAAGGTAAACCAAGGGTAAATCCAAAAGGAAATGGGGTTTTAGTACAATTGGCTAACGTGTGTAGGGTTGGGTTAGAACTATAAAACAAAAAAAACAGCTAGAACACGTAATTAACAACTTGCGGTGTCCGAAGTTGGCGAATAAAGTAAGCCAAGTACGTGCACGTGGGCAACAATAAACGCAAAAGTGTGAAAGCACGCCCGAGTCACGCAGTAGAGATGGTTGACCTTGAGTGACGTTCCACTCTCTATTAAACAAATCGGCCAGCAAAAGAGGAAATCATGGTAGATATTGCTGTCATTAAAGTAGGGGAAAGAATCAGTAACAGTGACCGTGCCCTCTCAACACAAACCTTAGGTGAATGAAGAGAGAGTGACAATGCCCACTCTCTCTTAGCGAATATTGCGTATCCTGTTGCGTTAGTGCGTGTATGGAGGCCGTCCGTAAGGGGAGGAGGGGGATGACCCTGGCGACCGAAAAGGCACCCACGTGTGGACAATTATTGAAGTTTAAAAAGTCAATTATGAGTCGAGGTCCACTGAGGAAACGAAAATTCTCGTAAACCCCTAAGCAAGACACACAGACCCCCCTCATAAAAGACTCACCTGCATGACCCAAAAAAAAAAAAAAAAATAAAAAAAAAAAGAAAGAAAAAGGAATCAAGCAGAAAAGTCGGGTACTGTGTTCTTTCCTTAATAATTATCATCTTCGAAATATTTTTGTCTATCAGATTTCTTATGTCGGCATTTTTAAATTATTTTTTAATACTTTCTTTTAAATATTGAATTAATTTCAAATAGAACCAATATCTTATAGATGCCTTGTACCAAATTACAAAGGTAATTATAAAAACAGCCCTAAAGTACGTGAAATTATCTTTCTCTAAAGATAAAGAATTATCCGATGTTTGGGTTCGTACAATCAGTAGAGATCGTTAGATTATTGTTTAAGGTTGACGGACACACATGCCTTAATTAGTTTTTTTTTTTTTTTTTTTTTTACAAATTGGTCAAACCCAAACTCAAACAAAAACATTGTTTTCAATCGTTATGAGTCTGTCGATTGAATAGAATTTTATTATAAACAATTGTCTTGTAAATGGAGTTTTTAATGCATTCTGAATGTAAAAATAAAGAAAAAAGTGTGCAAGACAATAAGAAACACTACCTGCCAAAACAAAGTGAAGTTTTGTTGAAATCGGTTGAAAAATGTAGGAAATCCGATCCCATATATAAACGAACACACACAACCAACCAACCTGGGTTTTATAATAAGTATAACTCGAAGTGAGTTGTTCCCCTTTCATTAATACCTCTTAATCATGTTTTTAAATTGATTTTGTGCAAAAACAATTGTTTTTCCAATTTTTGGCACTGTTAGAACCACCGCAAGGTAATTTTACGTAGTCCTGTGAAGTTTTGTTGAAATCGGTTGAAAATTGTAGGAAATCTGATCCAATATATAAACGTAACAGACACACACACACTCTGCATTTTATAATAAGTAAGATTATTAAGTGAAAAACTATATTGACTAAATGGAAAAGTTTAAAAAAATCATCAAACACCAAGATTTTAAAAATAATTTTTTTTTTTTATGTGTATAAATGTGCCCATTTTTGTAAGTACAGGCAACTATACACATTAGAAAATAACAGTGATGACGATAGTAAATTTAAAGTCAACATGCTTAAAATTAGATTACAGAGAATATTTTCCAAAATTTTTAAGAGTACTGAGTACCTAAAAATTATATAAAAAGGTGCTCACACACTTTCTTAAAGTCTCTCTAGAACAACACTGAACCTGTCATCATGCTGTCAACATGTCAAAACAGCTACTGTCAAGCTAAAAAATTGCATTTCTGTGATATTTTAAACTTAAAGTAAATAACTTTTATTTCAAATCAAATTATATTTTAAATCAGTTAATATACCTTAAATAAAAGGTTTCAGAAAATTATATTTTATTTTTGGAAGCCTTTTTTTAATAAAGCAAATTACATTGTGAAGAAAGACTAAAAAAGGGGGCTAATCAGTTATTTTAGCAAAAACAAGATAACAAAACCCCAAAAATTCCTTTCAGTCAATCTATATTAATTTTTGAAACACAGAAAAGTAGTTTGCTTATTGGAATATTAAATTTATTAGCTTGAAATTAAAACTAAAATAAAAGCTTCAAGAAAGATTTTCCATTTTTAAAAACTCATTTTAAACCTTAGGGATCATTGTTTTTTCTTTTGTGGATGTACCCAATTTAAAAGATACTGCAAAAAATTTGTACTCAGATCTGTACTTCAGATGAATCTTTTGACATTTAATTTTGACTAAAGTGAACTACAAATATTGCTGTCAATATTCTTGCAGTTTGCCTCAAACATTGGGAAGCAGAAACTGGAAATGTTATTCTTTAGTTGATACTGTCATAATACTCTTGTTGATTTTTCATTTTTTGTTTTTCAATTTTTCATTTTTATTTGCATTTCTTTCAGTGAGAAATGGATCATATACATTTTGGCTATCAACTGAAATAAACCACACAATGTTGCTTGCTATATGTTTATAAATAAAGAAAATAGTTTACTGGGAGAAAGTAACTTTTAGCTTCCTGTAACAGAAGATATAGAGAATTCACTTTCTATTAAGAATAAATAAAAGTAAACTCAGTTTTTTCTACTTTTTGCTAAAACAATGACATTGGACTGTGTGATATGGCTAATAGAAAATTAACTTAAAACACACAAAACTGATAATTAATTAAAAGAATTGTTATGAAATAATCTATAATTATAATTGAATTACATTAACTTTAATTACAGGTAAAATTTATAGAATTTAATACAAATTTTGTGGCACCAACTGGATTATTTATGAAGAGACTCTGCAATTATAAATGGAAGCACATATGATAAATCAGATTTAGTCAAAGTCTAAGTTCCCTTGCTTGAAATTTAACTTTCAAAACAAAGTGAGATTGAAAGAGATTTATTCTTCATAACATTATTTATTGATGTTAGCCTGACGAGGTAATTCCTGCATGTGGCACCTTAGCAAATTTCTGTTGACAGGTTGACCCAAGACTTGTGAGTATAATTGGGTAGACAGAACTGTTTGTTGATTGTTGTGCTAACACAAAGTCACAAGTTATCATGATTGAAGTTTGAGTCTATTGGCTTTGTCCAATCTGTGGATCATGCCAGATAATGCACTCTCTCCCAGAAATTTTAACTAAGGCCTGCTTAGCATAGTTGCAGTATAAACCACAGGTGGTATCTGTGAATGTTGAACAAATACAAATATACTTGAATATTAGTGGCCTGCCATTTTTATATATATATATATATATATATATATATATATATATATACACACACACAAACAAACAAAGACAAAAGGAAAACTTCTCTTAGCTGACAGGTTTCATCCTTTGAGGAACTTTATCAAGGCAAATACAAATATTTTATTTTGAAACAAGTATTTATAATAGCAAAAATGTTTTGGAATGCTCATAAATATCCATCAGGTTAGCTGAAAAATCACACAAGCTATGGAGGACACAATTCAATGTCCAATAAATGAAAGTGAGTAAGTGATGTTTTTGAATTTTTTTTTTTATGCAAATTAGTGTTTAAATTATTTTAGAATTCATTTGTGCATTTATATATTTTGAATCACTTAATAAGGTTAAAGATTTAACTGTTTTCTTACGATTTTTTAACATTTTTGTAGTCAAGTATCTTGGGAAAGTAGTAATTCTTTCAGGAATGGAGATATTGGAAAAAATCTGGGTTGCAGATACATATTTTCTTAAGATTCAATAGCAGCACTCAAGAATTTTCTAGTGATGGAACAATACCAAAATTTTTGCCAATTCCGATACAATTCATGATACTGTTAAAATGCATTATTTTCAGGCCCTACAGCTGATTTGTGAAACTTAATGAACAAAGTACATTTATTAATAAAATATTTAATAGAAAAATGAATACAAAAGTTTATGAAATAAAGTTAGATATCTTTTTATTTAAAAAATTGGGTAAGTGTTTAAACAATAAACAGAACAATTTCTTTACATAAATCTCTTAAGTACCTAGCTACAGTTGCTTTATTTTGGTTATCATCAGAAATCTTAAAAAAAACTTCCAAACTACAATTTTCTGTTTGGCATTGGATACACTTGCCATAATTGGGGTCTAAAAATAATAAACATCAGTTAAAATTTAAATTTTTCACTGTTAGATAAAAAATATTTCTAGTTTTCTAATGTGTATAAATGGCTTGCTGTTAATTGTAAAATAAAACAGGGTCTATTTTTATGTCCACCTTTTAAGTTTTAACAAGCAAAGGTTCCCACTAAATATTATGCAATCTTAAAATTTTGTATGTGACATTTTTCAATGAATGGAACAAATTTAAGAGTGACAATTCAATTTACAGCATGCACTTCAAAAATAAGAGGCACCCTAATATATATATATATATATATATATATAATATTGCAACAATAAACTAAACAGAAAGGCATCACCCTATGTATTGTGGTTTAACTCAAACATGAGTATCTATCCTGTAGGACAGTGAATAAAAAAAAATAAATGCAAATATAAGGTACGAAATTTAACTGTTAAAAAGCATTAAAATAAAAGTAAGATTAAAAATGATTAAAATCTTCAAGTTTTATTTTAAAAATATTAAAACAAATGATGTTAAAAGTGGAATAAAACTATAGCTTAATCATGCTAGATAAAAATCTTTAATTTTTTTTATATACATCTACTTATAAAACTTGCATCTCAGTTGGCTCTGAGGAGGAATAAATGAAGAAAAATATTTTAAATGCTATATTAATTTAACACAGGAAAGTTTAATTATGCCAAAGAAAAATATTAGTAAAATAAAATTAAATACAATTTTTGATGGAAATTAAATGTTAGGTTTTTTTAATACAAACTTTTGAGTAAAAAAGTTTTTTTTCAGGAAATTTCAAATAAAAGTGTTTTTTTTTAAGTAAATAAAGATGAAAATTAATTTTGAAAGCTATAAAATTTTAAATATTAGGTTGGTGCAAAAATAATGTTTTTTGATGTTAAAAAATATGTCAAAAAACAACATTATTACATCATTATTTTTGCACCAACCTAATACATGAATTTTGTAGAAAAATTTAAATTTCATAAAAAGAATGTTTACTTTTTTTAAGCCTCAGTTATTAAGAACATTTATTTTTAAGTAAAAATAAATCTTTAAATCTTTTCAATAACCAAAACTAAAAAATCATTTTATGGATTAAAACTATAATAAAAACATCGTTATAATTTAACTGCATCACTACGAGGAGAATTTGTGACAAGGCCAATTTTTTACGTTAAGAAATCAAATGTGACATTGGAGGGAATTCCATACATTCGTTTTTTGTTTTTTTTTTTTAAATTAAAGAAAAATAAGAAATTGTCTTAAAAGAGAGTCTGTCAGAACAACAATGTGGATTCATTTTTGTGTTTATATTACATAATTATAATTATTAAATTAATAATTTATAATATTAAATGGGTGAATTAACAATCTTTAAAAAGAAATCAAAAATAAAAATTATATTTTCAACTGAAACAAAATTCAAACTAGCAAACTTTATGGAAAGTTCGAGAATTGAGTAGAAACTTGCACACTCAGAAATCAGGTTAAAAATTCCCCGATTCCAATACCCCAAACAGTTCTGTTAAGTTACGATACTCGATTCCGATTAATCGTCTTATCACTAGAATTTTCCATCTAAGTAAGGTACTTTCTCTTTTAATAAGTGTGGCATTCTTTAGATCAAAGTTGTGGTTGAAATTATTTCTATGTATATATAATACATATATATATATATATATAAATTGCCAAGAGGATAGAATCCAGGTAGTTTTTCTTTTTGAATTTGTAGGTCTGATGAATTGGATTGTGATTATGATTCCAATGTAATAAATTATAACTATGGAATATTAGTGTTTGAGCCATATATATATATATATATATTACTTGCTTCAGAATTATTATTGTTATCAATATTTTTGTTTATGATCATATTCATAATAGTTTTGGATGTATTTGTAATTATTTTAATGTTGTTTAGATTGGATAGATAGTTTTAGATAGTGGATGTTATGAACTTAGTAGGTAGACTTATGTATTTGTTTTTATCTAGTTTATTGTTGTTAATAATGTTATCTTTTTTGTGGTCATATATACTGTATGCTTTTCTCTTAGCATTGTGGATGAAATAATAAGGATGTTATGGACAAGCGTATGGTTGCAAGAAGGAAATACGACAACAGCAGAAATAGATTTACGTGATTTATTTCAATAGGAACGTGTGTGTGTTCGGAACAGCTACTTTGTGGTATAGTTCATAAGCCGGATCCTGGTCTGGGTTGATCTCTCATAGTAGTTCAAACTAGTTGGCGTGGCGCTCCTCCTGCTGACTGACCGTGACAGGTCTCTTCCCTGGCCTCCTGTTGACTGCTTTTGTACTTCCCCATGTGAACCCTTTTATGGAGTTTTTTTATGGCTTAACAGGCCTGTAAAACGACGCGAGTATAATTAGGAGGGAAGTATTTTTATTGGTCGAAAAATAGAAACACTTTAAAATATTATTTTATTTTTCGACCAGAACTCGTGCCTCGGGCCTGTGCGTAAACGACGATAATAGTCATTTTGTGACGGGACCTTGTCCCGTTCACATCTGGCTCTCGCTCTTGAGTATGTTAGTTTATTTGCCTGCAAATCAGCTGAGATATGTCTTATTTTATTTTATTTTATTTTATAACAAGGCTCCCCCAGATCTTGGTCTGATTTACAGTGAGCGTTATTCATGTATATTTGGGTGATTAATTCATGATAAAGTCTCTGAAGCGTGTGGGAAGTTGTCTTAGTGTTCTTATTGGCATTTGTTTTGGTATGGAGTTATTTGCTGAATTATGTGTCCCAGAGAGATGTGGATGTTGGATTTAACGGCATGTCAACTCCTATTTGGGTCATTTTATGCCGAAGCCTCATTTATTTATGAATTTAAGATGGTTATAGTGTGTAAAAGGTTGGGAGGCTGTTGGATTTCATAATCTACTGTATTTTTTTGGATTGCTTTTTCTTGTGATTGTTTCTGATTATATATTTTCATATCTACATCCATGCATGCATATATATGTCTATAAACACACATACACATACATATACACTATTTGAAACATCAAGTTGTTTATTTCTATTGTATTTATTGGTTCCTGTGGGGGTGTATAAATGGAAAGAATTGTCATGGTTTTATCTAGTGTCACTTGTGTTGCTATTGCTTGTAATTTAGTTTTAATGTGTATTTTACTCTGCGGTATATCATTTCTAATCAATATTCACACTCCTCCATTAGCTTTATGTCCTGTATTGTGGTTATAGTGGTATTGTTTATAATTTTTAATTTTTAAGTTGGCATTTTCTTGTAAAAAAGTTTCCTGTAAGCAGATGACGGCTGGATACAGTAGTGACATAAGTATGAATAGGTCATTGTAATTAGATTTTATTCCATGACAGTTCCATTGCAGGATCTTATGTGCCATAGTTATATTTTCATTTTTGGGGGGTAAAGTTACCTATTAGGTTTATAACATTTGTCCTTTCCAGTTTTTTTCCATCTCTTGAGTTTTTAGAAGCTTTGTCTTCAACTGCTTGTGGTGTCCTTCAGTCAGATTTTGGGTTTTGTTTTGGATTTTGTTTATTTTCTTTCTCTTCTATTTCCATATATTCCATAGGTTCAAATTTATTTTCATTTGATATATTGATTCTTGATTTTGAGTTAGATCTTGATCGAGTGTTTTCTTGTTCTGTTCTCACTTTTTTGTCTTTTTGTTTATTTTTCATTTTCTTGGTTTAGGAAGAAGAGGGTTCGCTGGAGTTTTGTTCTATGTTTTCTTTCCAGAGTTTTTTGCCTTCTGGGTTAATTCCATTTGATTTGGGTTGTTGAGTTTTATTTTGATCCGATTTAAGTTCAATTAAAAAGGTTTTTAATTCTTCAAGAAAAGCTTTTAATTCCTTATATAAATTTGTTATTTCAGTTGTACCTTTTATTTTATCTTCATTGTTTATTTTATTTGCTTTTTGTACCATGGAGGCATAGGTGTTTTCTTTTATGTTATTTTTAACTTCCTTTCGTGCTTCTGAGAAAGATATTTTTTTTGTATTTTATTATGATTATTTCTTTTTCCTGTTTGTAGATACTACATTGTTTTGAGAGGGTAGAATGGTTTCCCAAACAGTTTGAGCATAGGCTCTCATTTGGACAGTTCTCTTCTTTATGTTCTGGTTCTTTCTCACTACATTTTCCACATGTTTTGTTTCGACAGGAATCTCTGTGATGCCCAAATTTGTGGCATCTATAGCATTGAAGAGGGTTTGATATGTATTGTTCTACTTTTATAATTTCATATCCAATTTTAATTGTTGTCAGAATTTGGGGGGAGTTGAAGGTTAGAATGTAGGTATTAGTTTGTATCTCTGCTTCATTTTTCTTTGTGATTCTTTTGACATTTGTAACACCTTGAGTTTGGAGTTCTATTTTTATCTCCTCTAGAGTGCACAGGGAGAGCTCCTTGCTTTTTACTACACCCTTTGAGAAATTTAGGGTTTGGTGTGGGTAGGATTTTATTTCTATTTCTTGTTTTTTTTGTCTTATTAGTGTATCTGCATATATCTTTTTTTCCACTTCCACTAGTAATGCTCCATTTTGTAGTTTTTTACATTTTTTGGTATGATTATATTTGATATAGCTTTTTGGATTTTAAATGGAGATATTTCTGTTAGTGCTTTGTTGCTTATTGCTTCGAGAACAATAAATCATTTTCTGATTCAGAGTCATTATCCACATGTGGTCTCTTGGAAGATTTCTTTTTTCCATTGATTGTTTTTATTTTTGTTCATCATCCACGCTTCGTACCCACCGCTGAGTCCAGTATTGGGACATGACAAGGGGGAAACCCATTCGCCTTGCCATGTCGGGGCTACGTGAATGGTA
Source organism: Acanthosepion lycidas (assembly GCA_963932145.1). NCBI lineage: Eukaryota > Metazoa > Mollusca > Cephalopoda > Sepiida > Sepiidae > Acanthosepion > Acanthosepion lycidas. The sequence goes on from OZ010591.1 coordinate 11,705,572, forward strand.
TACTCTCTTTGAGAGGAGTCTTTGAGCACGCGTGTTCCTTTGTTTCCGTTATCCAAGTTTTACGGCTGTGAAGGTTTAGCAGGTGTGTCAGATCCTTTTTTTCTCCCAAATTGATTGACCCTCAGCCACCGCCTTCCATCACATATTTAGGGTTAAGTGTTAGTTTTGGTTGGGAAGAGGAGTGTAAGTTATAGGTTTGGGGTGGATTATATATGATGGGGCTTGAAATGACCAGCCACTTGATCGGATCAGGCCCCTCCAACCGCCCGTCTAGCCCAGGTAAGGGCCAAAGTGGTGTGTTACAGGACTGTGACCGCTTTACACCTGGGTTACAACCTGCTCAACCACCAGGATCCCATCCCCAGACATTATGAGTCGCCACCCACGGCCAACAGGTGGCCCCATTGAGGGACTTTTACCCTCTGCAGGGGGGCAGTCGGTGTATTCTGATGCCCCACCAACCGGGCAGAAAGATGTGGAGGAGAATGATCCTGGTGACTGTTACATGATGGAGGCAGAGGGACTGTATTAGATAGAGGTGTTGGACATGGAGCCAGTCGTCGGGTATGTGCACAGTGAATCCAGATTGTATCACCATTATCGTTTTGCACCTGACACATCATATTGTTCATTTTTATAATGGTGTAATTTCCTATCCAGGGCAGATGAGAGGATTGGGCAATAGTTGAGTGTGGCCGATGAAGTAAAACCTTGTCGCCTTCTTGTATTGGGTCCTTGTATGTGAGGCAATTTAAGTTAGTCTCAAGTTTGTGGTCAGCTTCATCGTTGGCCAGGGTGACGTGGTGGTGAACCTGTTTTAGCAGGGCATTAATTTGCATTTCATATGCTCCAGGATCGTCACTTGCAATTTCTTTTCTGTGTAGTGTAAGTAGGCCAATGTTGGGGTGACAGCCAGTAATGGCATAGTGAGGGGAGACACCGGTGGCAGTGTAGGTCGTGGGATTCATGGACAAAACGACAGATTCTAGAACGTCTGTTCATTCACAGTTCGCATAACATATAAAGTGCATTCTTCATCATGCGATCTTGTCTCTCGATATTTCCTGAGCTTTGCGGAGCCAAGGACAGTGAAGTTCTTGCGTGATTGACATCTGGTTACAGAATTGTCAACAGACTTCTCCAGTGAAGTGTGTGTCTCAATCAGAAGATACTATGCGTGGAATCTGTGTCGAAGGAAGAACTGGTACAATCCGCGATCAAGGTATCTTTGAGCTTCGGAGGCTATGCCAATGGCTGAATAGTGGTTGTCCATTGTCTTGACAAGATGTGGGTAAAGATTTGAGTTCCAAATTTTCACCTTTTCACTCATTAGCATAGCACCGATGATGGAAATAAGTCTATTGACTGTTAGGTCTGTATTTTTGTCTTTTTTGTATTTGTTTTTTATGTGGACGGCTGCCTCTCTAAGGGTGTTTTTGAGTCGACCCGTGAAGTCTGTTAATTTTTTGCCATTCCAGATCCCGGGCTTGACTGAGGTGTTGGAAGTTAGTCATCTGGCTTCCGTTGGCTGCTAATAAGTATTCCTTCAGTTGTTCGAAGGTGGATATGTCTTTTTTTGAGTCAACCATCTGCTGAAAGATACTTTGGTCCAGTAAATCTTTAACAGACTCGACGAATTCGCATTCCAGGCTGGGATAGGTGCTGAGTTCTGCCGTGATGTGGATTGTGTATGCTTTGTTTAGAGCCGTGATGAATCAGTTCACGTAGTGTCCAGGGTGAAAAGTTCTCTCTAGCTTCAATATGTCACGTATAGTTTGTTGGCACATCATTAAGCTGTAATCGCCATTTGTTTGAGCGGTGGGAGGTGTTAAAGTAGTTGATTTTAGGGCAGTCAGCATGTCATTTACGTTGGCTTGAATTTCTTGTATCGTGGCTTCGGAAGGCTGTGTTGGCCCCATTTTCAAGTTGAATAGTAGTGTTTTCTGTTCCTTGATGAGAGTAAATAGTTCGGCTCAGGTGAAGCTCATGTAGTCGTCCATATTTCTCTTGCTGTACGCTTCTGACACCAGTGTTATAGACAAGCGTATGGTTGCAAGAACAAAATACGACAACAGCAGAAATAGATTTACGTGATTTATTTCAATACGAACGTGTGGGTTAGGAACAGCTATTTTGTGGTATAGTTCATAAGCTGGCTCCTGGTCTGGGTTGATCTCTCATAGTAGTTCACACTGGTTGGCGTGGCGCTCCTGCTAACTGACCGTGACAGGTCTCTTCCCTGGTCTCCTGTTGACTGCTGTTGTAATTCCCCATGTGACCCCTTTTATGGCGTTTTTTATGGCTTAACAGTCCCGTAAAATGACATGAGTATAATTAGGAGGGAAGCATTTTTATTGGTCGAAAAATAGAAACACTTTAAAATATCATTTTATTTTTCGACCGGAACTTGTGCGTCGGGCCTGTGCATAAACGATGATAATGGTCATTTTGTGATGGAGCCTTGTCCTGTTCACATCTGGCTCTCGCTCTTGAGTATGTTACTTTATTTGCCTGCAAATCAGCCAAGATATGTCTTATTTTATTTTATAACAAGGATATTTGCGGGAGGGGGTCTTCTAAGTCTATTTCTTTAGGTAAGTATTGGGAGCTGCAGATTCTTAACGCTCTTAAACAGAATCCTATAATTATTCCAGATTTGATCTTGTTACAGTGGTGGGAGTAAAATGTAACCAGGTCATTCTTGTTGGTATATACAATATATCCTTTTTAGAATGTTCAAAATTTTGTTTCTCTAGCCTCAGCGGGATGTAGGGGGGAATGGGAACCATAAATTACTATAAGAAATTTTAGCCTCATTTTTTGCAATGGAAAGTACACTGATTTAGAAATTCCTGCAAAAAATTGAATAATCGTCAGATTTTAATGAAACTTTCAGGACTTATTCATGAATGAATTAAATTAATTTAGAAAGTTTTTTAAAAAAAAAAAAAAAAAAAAAAAAGCAAATCTTGGTATTTTTTTAAAAACATCTGTTCCCCCTCAACACACATACACACTTATTTAATTTTATAAAATTTCAAGAAATTAATTTTTGTACGGCTTAGTTATATACAGAAGTCTTTGGAGAATTTAAACTCTCAATTTTTTTGTAAAAACAGGACCCTCAGTTACTGAAAATCAGCTTTAAATCAAAATAAGAAATGTAATAACACTAAGATATTATTTAATTAGAAAAACTTAATTACTTTTATGAATAAGATATATTATTGACGTTATTGTTTTAAAGACATTTTCTTCAATTTTTACAATTTTTATTTTTTTTAAATTAAAATTATAAATCTTAAAATTATGTATTGAGATTGTTATTAAGTAAAAACTATATTCACAAATCAAAATCATTACTAAGATTCAGCAAACTCCTAGTATTTAAAAATAAATTTAATTTATGTTTGTGTGCAAACATGCAGATGTTTGTAAATACAGACGTTCATACATGACCTAAGAGTATTTACTACAGTAAATTTAAACTACCTAAAATTCAATAAAACATTAGATTACAGAAAATATTTTCTTACATTTTTTTTTAAAGATGATTGGGAAGTTAAAAATTATATAAACATGGCACTCACATTATATTCTTCATGTAATTTTTACAGATATATCCCCCATAGAAAAAATTAGTTAAATTTCCAGTTGTCAAAGCTGTCAAAACCTTAAACACATACCTCCATGTTAAAAAATGGATTTCTGCAATATTTCAAACAAAGTATGTAATCTGTTTCAAATTAGATTAATTAAACTTTAAATTAGCTAATATTTTCTCAAATAAAGTTTTAGAAACTAATATTTTATTTTTGAAAGATTTTTTTAATAAAGAGAATTATATTGTGCTGACAGATGGCTAAAAGCAGCTAAAATCAGTGATTTTTAGCAATTTAAAAACTCTTTCCAGTCAATTTTAATTAGTTTTGAAATAAAGCTAAAATAAAAGCTTCAAGATTTTCATTTATTTTAATTTCATTTCATTTTAATTTAAACCTTAGGTATAGCATTTCTTAGAAATTAGCAGAATAAAATTCAAATTCACCAAGAAAGGCTAAAATAAATAAAACCAAATTAGAAAAATTTTTTTGTTTTCTAATTGTACTTAGGTGCATGTTTTTCACATTTGTTGAAAATTGTTCCATTAAAACAATAGATGACAAATTAGATTTATTTTGTCCAAAACAGTTTTACTTAGTTACTTGAATATGGAATCAAAACTGATTTACAAAGTTATTTTCAGTTGTTTCATTATGAATGTTTTTGTATTAAAAAATCATACAATAATAATTAACTTTAATGAAAAAAGAAAAAAAAGGTGATTAACAATAAGAAACAAATTAGATTACCCAAAAATACAACTTCTGAATTTCAAAATGATTGTTGTGAACAGAATATCTAACCATTTTTGTATGTGTATCATGACATCCTTTACAATTAAAGAATGCCATGATGTGTTATATTAATTCACATTCCACAAAATTTACTTTGTTTTAATACACTTCCCAGTGTTCTAGTTTCATTCTTTGCTGGATAAGCTATTACTATTTCTTAATTACATGTCTGTCAATTACATGCAGAAATAATAGTAAGAAATATGAATAAAAATATTCACATCCAGTTTTAGGCATATGTAAAAATTTAAATATTTTAATAACCAGTAATCTTTGAACAAGCAATAAGTTTATTGCTGGCTTGCGTAGTGCTGTAAAGTCACATATTTTAGTTGAGTGGAAGAAACAGAGAAGTAAATAAGATTAGTAAGTATTACCTGAGATGAAACATCCCTTAAGCATGATAAATGGGATGAGAAAAATATGTACTTTCTGGATTGAATAAAGGGTTTGGTTCAAATATCTGAAGAAGGCCAGAGGGTACAATTGCCAAAATGTTATGAGAATAACAACTACGACATGTGTACTAGTTGAAGAAGAAGGCATGTAACTAGTAACACTAAAATGGATGAGTTTAAAAAAAAAAAAAAAAAAAAGGAAAAGAAAAAGTAAAATAGAAATTTTAGAAATCTACCACAAATCAGATAATTCCCTGAATTATTTGATTTAAGTGAAATTTTCAGTACCCATTCATTAATGGATGTATTGTATAGTGAAGGAGTCATTTTATTAGAAAACTTTGCAGAAATATTGGGTGGAGTCAGTTACCACCAATTTTGATACATTGAATATGTTTAAAAAAATTTTTTTTTGGGGGGGGGGGACATTTTTTTAAATAAGTTTTATAAAGAAAATCCCTTAAGATAATATGTCAGTAAAAATCTTTTGCAATATCAAATGAGAGCATTCTGAAAATTTGGTTGTAACTTTATGAAAATAATTCAATAAAATACAAAATCTAATTTTTTTAGCTGTTAACAAAAGTGTTTTTTATTATTAAAGATGTGTTTGAAGAATAAAAAAAGAATGTAATGGTTAATGCCATTTTTGTATCAGAAATAATTTTAAAAGAATTTTACTTTGTTGCAACTGCTAAATTATTTTTTGTCCAAATCAAATAAGAAATGATTCAACAATTCTGAATTACCTCCCTATTGGTTATAGAAGGTTAAAAATAATTATGTCTGATGTCTATAATATTTTATGACATTGGTAGCAAAGTGAAGGTAATCAATAAACAGTATCAATTCAATAAGTATGGATTCATTTTTCAGTTTTTGTTTTTTTGGTTTAATAAATTTTCTTAGAAATAGTTAGACATGATTTAGTGCAAATAAATATATTGCATGACATCCAATACTTTAAAAAGTAAATAAATACAGAATAAATGGAAAATAGTTAAAAAATGAAAAAAAAATAAATGCAATGGATAAAGATATTACTTCATTTTAATATTAAAAAGAAAAAATTCTGAAGATAACACCAATCAGCTAAGTGGAAAATTTTATATTTGTATTAATTTATGTGTCTCCAGTAATTCGGTATATGTAAAGTTTAAAATGATTTTTTTTTAAATGTGAAAACTATCTTGAAGCTTTCATTTTAGCTTTAATTGAAAGCTAAAGGATTTAAAATTTACTATTTCCAATAAAACAAAATACTCTGTGGTGTATTTCAAACAGAAATTATACTGATCAGGATCAATTTTTTTCCCATTAAAATCAATCAAAACAGCCATTTTTGACACCCTTGTAAACAAGAGTTAATTCTCAGTTTTAAAAATCTTGCAAAAATAAAATATATATTTCTGTAATGTTATTTGAGGAAAATTAGGAAATGTAAAGTTAAATTAAGCTGATTTGAAACAAATATTACTTATAGCATAAAATGTTGTATACAAACATTTCTAACTACGGGGGTCTGGTTTTTCTGACATGTTAATTGAATTATTTACATTCGATTGACAGCTGAATATGTACATAGTTAAATATGGTGAAGCAGACAAAGTCTTTTGTTTCTTTGCTGTAAGGGGGTGGCAACCCTTAAAAATATGACCTTTAAATACTAGATTTATCAGTTTGTACATCCATAATTCAGAAATTCTGCACACATACAAAAATAAATCAAAATTCTTTAAAAATATTCAGGGTCATCAGATTATAATAAGCTTTACAATAGATGATTAGTAAATATAGTTTTACTTAACAATATTTCCCAAGAATTATCTCATTGAAAATGAATTTTAAGATTTAAAAACTTTATAAATTATTCAATTTAAAGTAAAAAATGAAAACAAATTTTGTAAAAAATCCATTTTTTGTTGAAAAAATTTTTTTTCTTCAGATAATATTGTCTTTAATATATATTATTCATAAAAGCAATTTAAAGCTTTTCTAATTAAATAATGTCTTAGTTTTATTGTGTTTTTGTTTTTTGATTCAGAACAGATTTTTGGTAATTAGGTTTAAAATTTTGCTTTTAACTAAATACAGTCACTAAAAATTATCTCAATCAACTTCAAGTTCTCATTATATAACCAAGATTTTATAATAAAAAAAATTCAAAAAGTAATTGCATTCATTTGTGAATAAGTTCTGAAAATTTCATTATTTGATTTTTGTAAGAATTTCCAAATTAATGTGTCATGGCAAAAAAAGAGGCAAAAATTTGCTATGCTAAAAGTTAGTACAACTGCTGATGCAAGAAAAACAAATTTTCTTAAAAAAAAAAAAAAAAAAAAAAAAAAAAATATAATCAAAATTTTGAATGTTGTAAAAAGGAGTAAAAAATTTAAGTAATCAAAAACTACTTTGGTCCTTCCTCTTAATAATAACAAAGATTTTGACAAAAGTATATTTTCATTATACTTGGAGCATGTTTTCATCATGGTATGCTGATTTTTTTTTTTAGCATTTTTGCGGAGGTACCTATATTAATTCCATTATTATTAATATAAAAAATATTCTAAGTTTCATAAAGAAATAATTTTATTTATAGAATAAAAAAAAATATATTCCTACCTTATTGGTTACAGAAGGTTAAAAAAAAAAAAAAAATAATTTTTTAAACAAATGAAACAAGTTTCTGTATTTTGGTAATTTTCAAATTTCTTATTTAATTAAATTTGAGGCAGTTTAATTTTTGATGTAGAGATAACTGCTATTGTTTAATCTATGAACTTGCTGTATTCAAAATGTGTTTTTTGCTATATTTTTCCCCAACTCTTGTTAATATTTTATTTTACTAATTTTCTTTGAAACTAATATCTAGCATAGATATTTGATTTCTGGGATTATTAAATTATCATAAGCTTTCAGTCATTATTTTTAAATGTCTTAAAGCCTTAATGAAATATGTAAAATTCATTCATTCATTTTTTTTTTTTTTAAAGATTAGCTCAAGGCTATCATCTTTCAAATAGAATGAAAATTTTAGTAAAAAGGTTTTTTAGCCAAAATTTTGGTGCTATCTAAAGATAATAGAAGTTAGTCATTCCTCATCATGATTAGTAAAGGTTCACTTAGAATAGCATAAAGTGACAAATGGTCTTATTTATAGTTTTCTTTTGCATTTATGAAAATACTGAAAGAAAATCAAAAGTACTTTATCTTCTATATATAACTACAAACAAAACAAGGTATATACCTTTATGACAAACAAAATGAAATAGTAATTAAAAATATTCAAAGAGGAAATATCCATATTGAAAGTGCAATTTGATCAGAATTCAGAAAGACATTCCAATTGAAATATGAAAGTATAAAATGCATGAATTGCATTAAATTTCCAAAATAAAATGTTCTGGTTTTGTTTCTAAGTTGTATAATAGTAAGATTGAAAGTATTGTCTGCAATAATGTTACGACTTGCTGTGTTTGCAAAGATCATGTTCACCATTGCCTTTTTTTTTTTTTTTTAAGTCTCTACAAATAGAAGCCAGTTTCTTAGAAAGCTAATACTTAGTTTGCTTAGTGGATTTCTCATTAATACCAGAAAGTTTTCTTCAGCCTAAATTTTTTCATTTTAATTCCTTCTTTCACAAAATCTTTGTATTACAATAGGTAGTGGTATCCTGACTCACTCCGTATATTCTAGGTTACACCCAACATAGCTACTTCAGTTGAATGGAAACAACTTTATCAAATAATTTTAAGAGCCATTTCCTTATTCCTATTATAATCTTATTATATCAATACATGTAATGTCAATTTGGAAAACTACTTATGTTGTTTCTTATCTTCGCCAATGAACTTCCCAATGTCATCAATTGCCAATTCTATGTTTATGCTATTGACAACTATTTACTCTTGCCATAATAACAAGTCCCATACATCTGACATAGTAAAACTGGCAGCTGCTCTCAAAAATGATCTCCACTCAATTGTTAGCTGGTGCAAGAAATAGCTTGTAACTGTTAAAGCCTCCAAAACAAAACTTATCTTTTAATCATCATAGAGAATCATTTTTGCCTTCCATCAACATGGCTGATGCTAACCTCTAGGAGAGCAAGAAATGTTGGTAATTTTTATATTAGTTATAAGAAAAAGTCCTCAGAGAATTTAAAATATGAAATTATTTTTGTCAAACAAGTTTCCCAATTAAAGAAAATTTGCTCTGAACCATAAAAAACGAGATATAACTAAAGACATTTAATTAGAAAAGCTTTGAATTGCTTTTATGGATATCATGGACACAATTGTCTTAAGAAAACATTTTTTTCGATGAATAATGAATTATTGCAAGAATTGTTTATATATTTTTTTTTTAATTTTAATAATTTATAAATTTTTAAGTCTTAAAATTGGTAGCAGTTAGGCAATATTGTTTTTTTTTTTGTTTTTTTTTTTTAAGTAAAAATTATATTTACTAATCATAAATGGAAAAGCTAACTACAATTCATTGACCTCCAGTATTGTAAAAAGAATTCTGAATTGTGTGTGTGTGTGTGTGTAAACTTGCTGATTTTTGTAAATACAGATATCCATAGACAATATTAAAAAATAAGAGTGGTAACTATAATAAATTTAAAATTTATTGCTAACTAGCCTAGAAGCTGCCCTTCAGGCTACTTACCAATAATTCAGCTTTTTGCCTTCAGTGTTATAAGAATCTAAAAATAATAAAATTATTTTATCTTTATCTGACACTTTAATTCGACAATCTTTCTTCATATATGCAACCAATCTCTATAGTTTGTTTACATTTATTTTGTATGCAATTTTTTTTTTTTTTTTTTTTTTTTTTAAATCACCATTCTTTAACATCCATTCACAAAGTCACTCTTAAAAGACATGAGGGACCCTAAACTAAGTAATATTTCAAATGTGTCACAGTACACATGCTGGGGGGGGGGTAGAGAGAGAGAGAGAAAAAAGCACATGAGCAACATACTTCTTAAGTTAATTACAGTTTAATTATACGATATCAATTGCAATGAAAAATGAAACCATTAATAAAGAATTGTTTTTTTAAAACCTTTCACTCTGATATTTAAATTTTGCTTTTTAAATAAGTTATTTAATTTTTAATTATGTGTAACTACAGTAATTACTACTTTTTACTTCAGGTTGTTTATGATTTGCTGAGTTTGAAAAACAGATGGTTTGACACATACACTGTGATTTATTGATATGGATTTTCTAATATTTGCTTAACAAGCATCTTTGTAAGTAAGACTACAAAACCAAAGTACCTAAAAATCAATAAAATAGCAGATTACATATATTTTCTTAAATCTTTAAGATTATTGGGTAATTAAAAATAATTATATAAAAAAGTTGTTCACATTGTATTGAAGTAATTTAGTTATGGCCCCCATACTTAAAAATGACAAACATTAATTTATTGATAAATCTCAACACCTTATAAAAACACCAACCTCAATGTTAAAAAAAATGCTATTCTGTGATATTTTAAACTAAACTTAATGTAAGTAATATTTGTTTTAATTCAGATTAAATTTTAAATAAGTTATTCTTCCTCAAAGTTTCAGAAAAGTAGATTTTATTTTTAAAAGATTCCTTTTATTAAAGTGCATGACAAATTTGTCAATATGGCTGATTTCAGCAAATTCTTAAAAAAAATAAATAGAAAAAACGGTTTGAAATAAAGCAAAAAATATTTTGCTTTTTGGAAATATTAAATTTATCTTTTGAAAAATAAAATGAAAGCTTCAAGAGAGATTTTTCATTTTTAAAATGCATTTTAAATATTAAGCATCGCTTTTTTTGTGGTGGTGAAGTACCTAACACTCATTAATATTTATTAAAAAACTTCTACTTTTTGCAAAAAGTAAAATATAAAATATTACATCCTGTTAGTGTTAGGTCACTGCTGAAAAAAACTGCTATTGAGTTCACCATTTAACACCTAACTACTAAGTTTTCAGTTGGAGAAACAATTTTATACTTAAAATTAGTTTTATCTTTCCGATAAATATTTGGTTTTAAAATGTTTTATATAAACATTGTATTATTCAAATTAGTAAACAGTTAAAATAGAATACAAGAATAAAAGGTGAATTTTTTTTTTAGTTGTTAGCTCCAATTCCATAAACCAGGGTATTTTGTTCCACTTTTTGGGTAAAAGTTGAAAATTCTTTTTAGTGGATTTGACACAAAAAATGATGGCAAACATTGTGCATGGACTAAACTGCTACATATGTGAAGATATGGTGGAAATTGGTCATTTCATGTCAGAGAAAAAAAAGGTTTTGTACATGGTGGTCAATGTTACCTGGCAATAGCACAACTTTGACCACTGTAGCTGTTTACAACCTTTCCTATGTATATAAATACTTGTTGCAGTTGTTTCTGGACTAGTAAATTTGATCACCTATAAAACAAGGCTTCTGACAATGTTTGTTGCAGGATTTCCATATACTCTTTCAATTTAATCCAAAATGTTGAAACTAAAGATAAATTGCATCTAGTACATTACTTGGAAAAAATCTTATGATTGATTGATTGATATCAAAAAGGATAAATCAAGAAAGATCATTCACTTTATTTTTCCTGCAATCTTCTTCCTTGAAATCTTGACAGGAAAGGAAAGACATGCACAGTCTTGTCGAAACAATGCATTCTGGGAAATAGCTTGTGCCAAGGCCTTTTAAAAATTGCTTCCAGCTTAGTGATCAAAGTTATCCCAAAAGTTCTGCCTGTCTTGGGGAAACTTTGACCACTCTAGTTGGCAAGTTCCCTGACAACCATTGACCTTCAAAAACATCTGCTTCTTATTTGACCTCTAAGCTTCTCAAATAACTTATCTTTTTCCTATAAAATTGTTTTAAAGACTTCACGCCAACATTTTGAGAAGTACTTTTTATATACAGAAATTATGGTGTGCAAAACTGCTGCCTTTCTAATATGTGGAAAGTCTTTGAAAATGAATTAAGTCTTTAAATCAACAAAAAATGACCACTCTCACCAGTAAAAGAATGAAAGTTGCAATCATGGTCATTTTTTCAAAATTCCCCAAATCAGCCAAAGTTACCTCAGTTTACGGTAACTTAAGTGTTACTAGTGTTAACTTTGCAATCGACAAAGAAAATCTGAAAGTTTGTAATGCCTAAATTGTGAGAATTTTTCTTTACAAATTCAATACAAACTAAAAGTAGAAAATAGGCATTCTTTAAAAATAAATTACTATTTATTGAGATATATTTTTATCATAAAGTGTGATACATAAGAAATGTGCTTAAGTAGAATCTACTGTTAGGTTATATCCAATCAAAATAAAAAAAAACTTTACATTCCCTTCAGTTACATAAAACTAAAAATATATTTTATTTTTTGTTATGTGACAGTCACAAACTTAACAACATAAGGTATGCAGATGACACAGTGTTGATAGCAGACACAGAAAGAAAGCTACAAAAATTGCTACACAAGGTAATGAAGGAAAGTGAGAAGAAAGAGTCAAATATTCACTGTAAGAAGACAGAATGCTTGGTTGTTAGCAAAAGAACAAACCCAAAGTGTGAATTGCAAATTGGAGATACCAAAATCAAACAAGTGAGGAAACTTAAATATCTCAGAAGTGTTCTTTTTTAAAGAGAATATAGAAAGAGCAAAACTGAAATTGAAATCCAAAGGCATATTGGGATAGCCAAAGAAGCATTTCAAAAACTAAGCAGAATACTAAGAAATAGGAAAATTTCAATAGAAACAAAGATAAGAATACTAAACTGCTATGTGATATCTGTCCTCCTGTATGGCAGCGAGTGTTGGACAATCTCCTTAAAGATGAAGAAGAGACTTGAAGTAACAGAAATGCGGTTCTAGAGAAGGGTGCTGAGGATATCGTAGACCTAACATGTGATTAATGACAAAGCTTTGGAGAAAATGAAAAGTAAATACTTAACATCAGGAAGAGACAATTGAAGTTTCTGGGGCCGAATGAGGAAGGAGGGCTTGGAAAATCTGATATCCATGAGACAGTGGGCAAGAGAGACAGAGGAAGACAACACATGACATAACTTTGTGAGCTTCAGTAAATGGATGGTAGAACAGGCTTTAGGAAAAAAAAAAAAAAAAAAGTTTATTAACAAGAGCTACAATCAAGAGACAGAAAATTGTGGAGAGTCATGATCGCCAAACGTCCTGAAGGGACACGGTAGATAAAGAATGTACAGTTAGAGAGTTAAAGTTTAAGTGGAGAGGTAATCAAATTTCCTGTTAAAAAAACTACCGCAATGAACTTTTAAATATTATAAAATAAAAACTTTGGCTGAGCAAGTCCAAGGCTGCTGAAGTTTTAAATTAGTTGTTTTCTTGGGAGGTGTTACCGGCTAACACTTTCGTTTATTTGTTTATGTACAAAAATAAAATCACTATACAAAAATAAAATTTTCATGGTGTATGAATTTTATGAAGATTTAAAAAAAAATAAAAAAAAAAGATTTTTTTTTTTTTTTTTTTTTTTTACATCAATCAATCTATAGATAATGGAGGAAAAAATTAAATATTTTGCAATAATTCTTTCATGATTTAAAGAAGAATGAATGAATTACAATACAAAGATTATTTTCAATGATATTTTCACTGCAATTCTATAGTCAGATTAGAGAAGAATCCCTAATTAAATTGTCGGTCATTTAAGAAGATCAAATTACAACACTAACAATAAAATGGGCAGAATTGTGTTTTGGTTGATGACAGACAAAAAAAAAAAAATTCAAAGGAAAACTAATGATTCATGAATGTGACCAGCAAAAATGTTGGTGCCAGGAAAAGTTACTAATGAATGAATAAATTAACTTCAAAACGGTTGTGATGTGAAACATCTTGTCTTCCCCTGATCTTAGTGCATATGACCATTCTCTGGAATGTTGCACAAGATTCCTCCTCCCAATTGTTTAAAAATTGAAGAGAAAAATTAAGTTTAATAAATGGTGGAAGTAATCAATAAAAAAAATGTAAAAATCCCGTAAGTTTTAGAATTGCATAATTCAAATTGTTTGTACAAGGAGGCCGACCTATCATAAAAAATAATCTGCTTTTTGGGAAATAGGTCGGGTTGAAAACTTTTCAGTACCACGTCGTAATAATTGTGTTAAAAAAAAAGAAAAGAAAAAAAAATCTATTTTTGTCAAATTTCATGTTCTCAAACACCCACATCTTTTTTGTATATGTGTCAATTGAAGTCAATTTTTTGTTAGTTTGGCTATTATTAACATTTTATGATTTTAATTATAATTCCTTTTTTTTTTTTTTTTTTTACATTTACTTAACTAAAAAGAAAAATCGACATATTCTTTAATTCTTATTTTCAGTGATTTCATTATTTGATGCAACAAAATAAAAACTGAAAAAGAAGAGAAAAAGAAGACATCACGTTTTTGTTGAAGGTTTCAAAGACAAAAAAAAATGCATGAGTACCAAAAAGAATGTTTGCTTTCAACAACTAGTGCTGGCAATATTTACTGGAAGAGTACATTACGTTTACTTTAACTACAGTAACTCTAGTATCCACTACTCAACAGCTGTGAATGACAGGAATTTTTTGCATACCTCAGTACTAAACAGTCTCGAAAGCAAAAGATTTAAAGAAAAAGGCAGAGGGTGGGAGTAAGAAGGTAACTTTTTAAAAAGTATTAACAAATAACTTTAAAATCTAAAGTTTAAAAAATCATTGCAACACGCGCAATATATATATTTTAGAGCTAGTCCAATGGAGAATGGTATGAAAGATGGATGGAGGTTGAGAAAAGGAAGAAATCGATCTGAGAAAAAATGCCAAGAAACAAATGCAGGGGTAGTTAGTGGTATTTGAAAAGCTAGAAGAAAGGAAGGAAAGAAGTTGGTCATAAGAAAACTAAGGAGGAAGGCAGAATAAAGACGAAGGAAATATAACAGGAATTGATGAAGGGGAGTTAGTTGCATTAGGAAGTGTTACGGAGAGAGAGAAAGAGCGCGAGATGTTGGGTTTTGAGTTCAAGGGAAAAGAAAGAGGGGAAAATATGTTGTCTAAAGTAATGAAGAGAGTGAAGTGAGGAGGATACTGGTTTGGTGGCTCTACACAACACGATGCTATATAGTAACTACGTAGAGAGACCTCTCTTACATGATAAGCAAGGGAAGGAAGGAAGAAGAAAAAAAGTAGATAGATATGGAGGGGAGGAGAGAGAAAATGCTAGTAGCTAAGGTCAAGGTCGAATAATAACCAGGTCAAATAACAATAAATGCAAAAAATGTAAAAGAAACAAAAGCAACAAAAAAAAGCAACAAAAAAAAAAAAAAAAGGAGAAGTGAAAGTACAAGAAACTAGGAGTTCAAGGGAAATGAATAAAGAGAGCTAAAATATGTCAGTAGTTTATGTACAGCTTCTTGGTTGTTCTATAGATTTTTAAGTTCCAGTTGAAAATCAATGTTTAAAATGAAATGAGTAGTACTACATAATTGTAATTTCTTCCAAAAGTAGAATTAAAATAACTATCAAACAAAAAAAAAAGCTAATTATTTTTTTTTATAAAATCTTATTTTTATAAACAAAAAGCTTATTGATCAGTGTTTAAAATGACTTTCCGATGATCCACTTAAGGTCAACAAAACAGTGTTGGTTGAGGAAATCTGTAGATTTAGAATAAATTGTGAGGAAATAACAACTGTTGAGTAAAAATAAAATCATAATTGAAGCGGTAAGCAGAGTTATAAATCAAATATTTCTACTATCTGCTCCGAAAACAGAATTAAAAAAAAAAAAAAAATTGCTGTTCAGTAGTATTCTAAAAATTACGAGAAATAAATAATCAAATTTTGATTTTGAGGATTTATGCCGCTTCATCTAACTAAAAAATCAATTACTAACTAAAATTCCCTAGTAATGTTTTTATTTCTTTTTCTTTTAGTCTTTTACCGCAGAAAAAGTTTATCACAGCTGAAGCCATGTTGGATTTTTATGGTATCAGGTATAAGGTCTTAACAACAGGGAGTTACCTTTTTAATAGTACATAATGAATACATTTCATTGCTACCATGATAAAATTATGTATGTTAAAGTTTGATGTCATTTTAGATTTATTCCTATGCCAAATAAAATCTGCAGTACTGAACGATTTTATTAATTAATTTTAATTTTTTTTTTTATAATAAAGTGACTTTTCATTCAACCAAAAGAAAGAGTTATTTTTTGTTGTTGCATTTATCTTATCTATTGGTTAAAAAATATTGAGCTTTTTAAATTTTATTTTTAACGTTAAGGGAGCCACGTTAAAAAAAAAAAAAAAAAAAAAAAAAAAAAAATGCAGCTACATTTTTTTCTTTTTCTTTACGGGATAAAACAAAAATTGATACACAAAAGAAAGCACACTTCTCTTAGAGCTGTTTTGAAGTCACTCAGTGTGATTTCTCATCTTTTGCATGACCGTCCATTTCCCAACATGTCCATATATACTCAGTCACATTAGTGTTTCTTTAACAAACAGTAACATCCACAGAGCCAACCTGTGGTTTAACCCAACTATACTGAGCGAACCTTAGTTACACTTCATTAAAATATTTGTGCTTCACTAGGAAAACATACGGTTTTGGGATTCAAAGTTGTCCTCATATACTAGTAGCCAACTACTGCCCTACTAACTAATAACTGAGAAAATAGAATAGATGGAGTCATACATTTCTCAATGAATGATCTCGACTGGAATTCAAACTCGGCTCACAGATTTCTCAGTCTGAGCATTTAACCCTTAAACCACCTGTACATCCACACAGCACTCATCTAATTGTAATATACAAATGCATTATAGAGATGACAGGAAATTCCATCATTGCAGCTCTATGGCTTAACCGTGAATTAAATTTCTGCCAATATTATTAAATTAATAATATTACTTTGACTAAATTACTATTTAAAAATATTTCTAGCTTATAATTTTCAATCTTCATACCAAGAGAAGATTCAGCTTTGCTTTATTTTTGTTAAGCTTCTGAGCTGACAAATTTATAAAATAAACAAATAGTTTAAAGTTTATCACCACCAAGAGATACCCACAAACAAACTAATGAATGTATGGTAAGCCTAAACTTAAAATATGAAACTGGAAAAATATGATCAAGATTTTTTTGTAGATAAAGTTTGTATTTTGTAGATACCATCAAAATCAAAATGAATGCATTTTTTCAGAGGAGGAAAAAAATATTAGATTATTTTTGTACAGAAGTTCAAAAAGGAAATAATTCTGTGACTGTAAGCGATTTAACAGTATCAGCTCAATAAGTCTTTCTTTATCAGCCTCCCTGCCTTTTGTAGCAATTCCTTTATTTTAATAAATTTTAAAATTAGAATAATTAAAAAAACTTTATTGGGTGCAATTAAATATTTTATATAACATCAAACCAGAAAAGAAAATTAAAAAAAGCAATGAATTAAATTCCAAACTAGCATTTAACTAGTTTTTAATTAATTTTTAATTATGATTCTAATGCAGTATAAAAAAAATAAAATTATTCATTTTACTTTCACAAAAATATAATGAATAAAAATTATCTTCTTAAGCTATTGCTTATAATGTTAAAGATAAATTATTTTTAAGCATTTCTAGATAGCAGTCCTTACAGACATTAAGGATCAAACTTAGTTTTTAAATTTTTCCACAAACTTTGAGATGACAGTAAAAGACTACACACTTTAGAGGTGACAGAAGAAATATTGACTTATGACAGGCTATGGGCTACTATGCCTAAATAAATGTTATTTTTGCTATACTTTAAGCAAAAAACAAGCATCACTTTTATAAAATCCAGTTAATTCTTAAATTTACTAATTTACTGCTATGCTGGCAGATCAAAACGGAACCATAAAACTGGTTTGATACCGCCCAGGGCTGTGCTTCAATTTGCGTGGAATGGAAAGCGATTTGAAGGAAGTGTCCCAGATCCACCGCTGTCAATAAAAGGGACTATGATGCATCAAATTCATGCTTCATTTGGACACACCCAGTCTGGTCCAATAAGCCATGGTAGTCATTGGACATTACCTTTGTCCCTGATGTGATAGCCTCAGCAGTTCACACACCAATCCCTGTCACTCACCACTGAAAAAAGAGAATGAAACAAGACCTTGATAGAGAAGTAGGATTGGGTATAATTGAACCCATACCAATGGGCACTCTTACAACCTGGTGGATTTACAAGAACTAAATGCTGCTTCCATGAAGGAAAATCACCACACCCCATCCCCATTTAATCAGGTCTCTATCGTTCCTGCTCAGGTAAGGAAAACAGTTCTGGCTGCATGGAACAATATCACAACTTACTGCTTTCCCCAGCCACACAAGATGCCACTATATTTATCACTGAATGGGACGGGTAAAAGTATCTTTGCAATCCCCAGGGATTGCATGCATCTGAAGATGGATATACTCATCAGTTTGATGATATTATGGTGGACATGGTTCAAAAAACCCGTTGCATAGACAATAGCCTTCTTTGAGACAATTCTGTATAGTCGTCGTTCTAGCACAGAATGGAATATATATCCCACTGTGGGAAGAATGGGATTGTGTTTAACCCTGACAAATTCCATTTTATAGAAAATTAGGTAGTGTTTGCCAGGTTCTTGGTAATGGCCGATGGTGTGAAACCAACAAAAAAAAAAAAAAAAAATAACTTTCACTTTCTTACACCCACAACTATCACTGGCGTCAGGTCCTGGTCTAGACTGGTAAATCAGGTATCTTATACATTCTCACAAGCTGAGGTGATGGCCCCTTTCTAGGAATTACTGCGCTCAAAGAACCAAAAATTTTATTGAGATGAAATGCTTGACCAACTTTTTGAGGAGTTGAAGCAAGTAATCATGCGAAAAATTGAGGACAGAGTAAAGATGCTCCTGATCAATAAAACAACATGCCTTTCAACATTACAGTAAAACAGGAATCAGTTACTTTCTTTTTCAAAAAACACTGTAATTACTTTGGCAAATTGAACCCAAATTGTGGTGATTGTCACTGGAAAATTATTTGGACTGGATCTCTCTTTACCAATGACAAAGAATCCCACTATGCACTGGTTAAAGATGAAGACCTGGCTCTTGCCTATGAGCTAGAATCATGTCAAATATTTATATTGAGAAGCCCAAATTTGCTAGTGACCGTTGACCAACTTCTCATAAAAATTTTCTCAGATTGGGTCCTTCAGAACAAAGAACCCATGTCTCTTGAATTTCAAAGGACGCACACTAATTTACAAATTCAGCATTAAACATCTCCCTGGAAAACTTAATGCTGTATTAATGTGACCATTGCTTCCTCTGTAAGATCTACCCAGTTGTTGATATCCTACACAAGGGTCAGCAACCTACAGGCATTTTGACTGGCCCACGAGCCTGATTACCAATGACTATTTTTAACATGAGAGACGAAGCTTTCGAATTAGACTATCTGCCAGTTATCTTTCATGAGACTTATTTTACCAAGTTGTGTTGCCTACATTTAATGTCAAATAATGGATACATATTTGTTATGACCCTTGGCTACATTAAAAGATAACAGAAGCGAAAGGAACGATAAAGTGAGAGAGGCCAGGGAGGGACTGACGTGCGAGGTAGCAGAAATCTAAAGACAGTTAAACATACGCGCATTATACATACATGCCTCATGAATGTGTGGATGATACTGCATGTGTACGTACGTAAGTGTATATGTTTGCAACTATTTGTACTCGTATGTATGGGTATATGTGCTTCGTGTGTGTGTGGTTCGTTTGTGGAACAATTTTCAATAACAATTTCAAACCTACACATCATAATTTCATCCATTTTCACTTCGGTTGATTTTTTTTCATTTTGAAGTATTTTGACATTCCTTGAGGAAAAGTAATTTTTGTTAGGGGTTTTTCAATTTTAGATTTTCTTTTGTTTTTCTGATTTCTCAATATTTATTTTCATTATGGTTTCAAATATTTAGGTTGACAGGGGTCTGCATATGTAATTTTCCTAAATTTTTCATTAATGGTCTTCGTCCGGCCCGCGACCCGTTATTATAACACGATCCGGTCCACAGTGTTGAATGAGTTGCCAACCTCTGTCCTACAGTATTCTACTCAGAGAGTGGGTCCCTGAATCTCATAGCATCTCAATTTATAGCCAGTTCAAGATAGCAACATGGAAAATAGATTAACCACATCTAGGTCAGAACTGTATAATACCTCTGCAGGTCCTGGGGTCTGGCTGCAATAACCTGGTGAATCCTCTATGGTGATCGACACAGATTCTAATCCCTTATCACCCAACGTACAACATAAATACAGCCAGCAATAAACCAGAAGAAATGGAAATTGATGATACTGTGGATTCAGTAAGCCCAATACAAAATAACATTGGAGAACACCAATATTGGACAACACTAGTCCCAAGTCAATGCCTACGTCAAAACATGCAGGCAGCTCAAACTATCCCCACAAATACAAGGACAATCGCACACATATTCTGGGTCAAGTCTTCAACTAACCACATCGATCCATCCTGTAGTCAGAAGGAGTAGGAGGAGGCATGTAGAGTAGAAATGGAAGGTCTCATTAGATAGTGGGAGACTTCCACAGGCAGACATAAGTTACCTCGTCCAGTATTATATAATCAGTTGAATGGACAGAACCAAGTGTATATTTGTATTTGTATCTCATTAGTAAGAGAACAGAATAATTGAGAATTACTACTACCATTGATGTTGTGGCTATTTTATAGTCGCCAGTCTAGTACTGCATTTAAATTTTTTTTAAAAAGTCTACAGGCCATAGTGAAGAGCTCATCCAAACAATTACCATGAATGTATAGAAAAGTAAAAGGGAGGCAACTTTATGGTAGTGGGAAGCTCACTGAAGCTGAGATGTCAGATCAAGATCAATAATATTGCTACTGATTCTTTGGATTTTATCAAGGATCTATAGATTTATAGCAGGAGCACCAGACCATAGGTGGCAGCAATATTCTAAGCATGAACAAATGATAGACATAGATATGTAAAATAGATTCTGGAGAGAAAAATTGTCTAGCATGATACAGTGAACCAACTTTTTTTTTTATCAGCAGACCTATCAATGGATTCAATATAGTCTTTCCACTTCATATCAGTCAAGAATGTTAGCCTGAGAAGGTGCAATGAGTCACTTTCCCTGAAGGTTAGCATCAGCCATGCTGATGGAAAGCAAACAGGTATCTCTCAGATGATTAATCAAGAGCAGTTTAGTTTTGGAGGTGTTAAAATTAACAAGCCATCCTTTGTCCCAGTTAACAGCAGATTGAAAGTCGTTTTTGACATCACCTGCCAATTTGATCACATCAAACTGATCAAACTTATTGAGACAGGAGTAAATGATTGGGTTGTCAGCATAGATATCAAGTTGAGAGATCAGGAAGGTCATTAATGAAAATTAAAAACAAATTAGGACCATGGATAGAGCATTGGGTTATGTCTGCATTGGTATGAAAGGATCTAGACGAGTGGCCATTCAGGGTAACATTCATTTCACAATTTGATAAGAAAGACTGGATCAGTTCGAAAATTTGTCCAAAGACTCCTTAACTTTACAACTTGTAGAGAAGACCTGTATACCAAACCTTGTTGAAAGCTTTTGAGATGTTCAAAGCTATGGCCCAAGCTTCCCAGTTCTTATCTAGAGCTTGATAGACTCTTTCCAGAATTATTGTCAGTACATCAGCAATTGACCTGAAGAAATGAAAATCATGTTGCTTATCTGAAAAGGCTGTACAATGTGAGATGCTTAACCAATTCAGTATTGATTAGGACCTCTAGAAGTTTCCTAAAAAGAAGTAGTAGGCTAATAGGCTGATAGTTGGAAGGGTCAGACTGTTCAGAGTTCTTAAAAACTTGAACAATAGATAATGATTTCTAACAAGCAGGAGGCAGCAAGTCATTTATTATACAGTTTACAGAGAACAGGAGTCAATTCGAGAGCATACTTCTTAAGGACTATTACAGGGATACTATCAAGTTCAGATGCTTTGTGGTGGATCCAGATTAGATATGATAGCATCTTCATGTGACCTATCATTTTGCATACAACAGTCATCGTGTTGAAAAAGGAGCCATTTTGTTAAGAGAGTGTTCTTTTATTAAATGTTTTTTTTTTCTGATGTTCTGTGAATGATCTCTAAGAATAATCTTTCATAGCATTTTTTGCTTCTTAGTAAGTCTACTCATACTGTGAAACTTGTTTAATGTTATTGAAATTTTATTTCAGATTATATACCTCTCTGAGATGGAATACTAAACAGACAAGAATGAGCATATTTGACAGCTTTTTGTTTTTAATCAAGGTCACAGAGCTGCTCAAAACATTTGTGCTGTGTACAGAGAGTACATTACCAACAGAATGGCACAGAAATGGTTGTCTTGTTTCAAGGAGTGGAAGTTCAAACTCACAGACTCCATGTTCTGGCCAAACTGTTCAGTTTGATGAGAACCAATTGCACATGCTGATTCAAGAAGAATTACACCAGACCATCAGGGAATTGGCTCAGAAGATGGCAGGTTCTCATGTTACTTTCACTCATCATATTCAAAGAAGGCGACACCCTGAACCAAACCAGAGCTGTATTCATGCAAGTAAATGATCTGCATTTGGTAGGATTGGTAAGGACTAATTTACTATGAAATTAGTCAAAAAACCAAATGGTCAATGTGAAGCTGTATGTCAAACAAATAAACAGGCTGAAAAGAGGCAATTCTTCTAAAAAGACATGACCAGTGATTATTCAACATGACAATGCTGCCCACCCATGTTGTTAACATGACTGAACATCCGATCAAAGAATTTGGCTGAGTTCTGCCACACCCACAATATTCACCTGATTTAGCCCCTTCAGACTACTACCTTTTTAGGTTGCTTTCTAACAATTTGTAGGTTGTTTTGTTCCACAACGATGTAGAGCTTAAAACATGGCTTGATGAATATTTTTAGTTAAAACCTAATGGTTTCTATTATTGAGGCATTAAACAGTGGATAGTTGGCAGGAGGTTGTAAATGTTGAAGGGGAATAAATTGTCGAATGATTCATCAGATCTATTTATAAGTATTAAGATATATAAAAAAAAAAAAATTATATATATATATATATATATATATATATATATATAACAACCTAATATTAAACAAAAACATTTGTCTGACCTCTACAATTTACTAAGGAGATATTCCATTGTAATGGCAACAGGAGATATACACAACACCAATAATATTTATGTTATCATGAAAGAATATCTCATTTGTAAGCAGTGAGAACAGATTAATTGCTTTTATTTTTGTTTCTACGTAGCTATCTTTAGATAATTTTTACCTTTACTGATTTAAAAATAGATTAAACTTTTATGCTAATTTCCACGTTCATCATTATATAAAGTGAAACTTAAAAAAAAAAAAAAAAAAAAAAAAAGAAATTCAATTGTTGGAATTTATGTGTTTATAGTTATTTTGGCTAAAAAAATCATAATCACCAGGAGTTATGCCTCACTGCAGCTGAAATTATAGGACGTAGGCAATCATAGTTCCCCACAAACTTCCTGTCCTTTGTAGCTTTTAGTAAATTTTGTCTTTTTGCTATCTCTCCTAAACCCTGTTCTGCCATCTATTTACATACACTCATTAGGTCAATTGCTGTTTTCCACTGTCCCTCTTGCCTTCAATATGTCCTGTGAGTGTCAAATTTTCCAAGCCCTCTTTCCTCATTATGTGCCCTAGAAATTTCAAGTGACTCTTTCTGACGTTAGGTATCAGTGTCCTTTTTATTTGACAACTCCCATGAGACACAAATAAAAGCACATTCCCAATGGATACAAAATTCTTTTCATCCCACACACTATTTTTTTTTTATTTTTTTATTTGATTTTCCTGTTTTTCTCTTCATAGAGGGATATTGAAAAGGCAGAGTCTTCCAGGATGGTGACACACTAATTAGTCATCTCAGCCACAGCCCAAACCTGTAAATTTCTACAATAAAGGTTTTTGACAAGTGAATCAAACAATGGGGGAGTGTGTAACTCTAGATAGAAGCTAGGTGAAGAATTAATCAATGTGTCAATTTTTGTGTCTCTCCATCTACTATAAACAGGTGAGGACTAGGGTTGCATCAGTCAATAAGTAGTAATTTAGTTACCTTCAATTGGAAAAGTTGAATAAAAACTATTCAAAATATTATTTAAATCCATTCTAACATAACTGATGATTCTTAAGCCACTGGATCTATGGTGATATAATAAATAAGGATATAGAATAGATAAACTGCTTAATTGCAACAAAAAAAAAAAAAAAAAAAAAAAATGCTAATGATTAATTAGTAAATGCTAATATGACCAATTATCAACTGATTAAGTGGTGCAAGCTATAAATGTTTAAAGAAAAGTATTTTAAAAATGTTTTCTAAGTTGAAAATTTTATCTTTGAAGATCCTAGCAATTTCTGTCAAAAAAAAAAAAAAAAAAAAAAAAAAAATTAATTAAATCACATTTCTAAATGTGTTGCATTTCTAAATGCAATTAAAGATGGAAGAAAATCCTATGAAAGGAGAAATGTATAGGCCAATTTTTGGAAAAAATAAAAAACTTGACATGTTTACAAAATGATCAAATGTCATCAGAAAAAAAGAATTTTATTTCACAAGACTAAAATCTACATAACAAAAATGAAATGTGATTACAAAGAGAACTGTTAGATTTTTATTTAACTGTATCTTTACAAATAATAGTTGAAATCTAATTTCTAACTCATGTTTTTATGATTTATGTATCTCTGATTGCTTCAGCACTAATATATAAGAAAGGATGATTATTGAAATTGCCTAATGGTATATATTAATTATAAAGGACACAGACTATGACACTTTCAATGCCATTTTCACCTGAGTAAATTATATTCTCATATTAAAACTGCATTTTCCCCAGTCAAAATTGTGATCAAGGTATTAGTGACATACATGTGTACTAAGTTTGTTCATTTTATTCTTTTCTTTAAATCATGCAAAGTTTCACCAATGTGCTTTTGGGGGACAGAATTTACATTCAATTTTGTAAGATGTTTCCGATACAAAATTGCTTTACAATGGTTAAAATTTTAATTGTTTGCCATACTTTTTATACCGATCAGCTAAATTACATTTAAGATCATTAAGTATCAGTTATTCCAGCCATATTCTCCTGAAAATTCCAGCATGTTACCTCATGTCACACAGATTTTATGCAACAAAGTGTTTTGTAGGTGAAAATTTGCTTTCAGTACCTGCTGTAGATTCTGTGTAAATAAATATGACAGGTGTGTGTGCTCATGTTGTAGCTTTCCTCCACCCACTCTAATACATAATTTATTTATTCCAGTATAGCAGCAAATTTATTCTCTGGAACACTAGTTTGTCCAATAAAGATGTTGGATCAATGGAAAAAGCAGAGAAATAAACTTGTTAAAATACTGAGTGGATTGGGGAAAGATGAAGATCATCATAAAGTAAATAAATATTCCAACCGAAATATAGCGTTTTGTAAATACAAATGAAAAAAAAAAAGTTATTGTTAGTACTTGTGCATTTATGAAATCTAAATTTATGTAACTGCTCATCTGCTGTCAGGAGATGAATACATTTCATATAACTGTAAAAATTACTTTCTTCTTTAACTATCTCTGAACAAGAATATTTCCCCTCTGTTTGAAATTTTCTTAGTCAATTTAATAATGTATTTTCTGAAATACAACCACAGTTAAAGAGAAATTTAAATGAAAATTTTATTTTGAGATAAAATGAAAATTCAGACACTTAAACAATACATAAATACTAAAGTGTACTTTGTACTTGTAGACATTTGAAGTATTCCAAATAATTACTTGAGACATAATGCTTTATCAAAACAACTTTCAAATAGTACAGTAAAACCACTACAAATAAAAAAAGAAAAACATTAAAAAAATGAAAATGCAACAGTCAATAAGTTGTTGAAATTTTTGGTGCAAAAATCATAACAGTAAATATATAATTTAGAATACCACTTGCAAAGTCAAAGTAACAAAAATGTCCTTACCAGTTTTTACATTGTGTAAGAAGTGATTACTGATACACAAATGAGCAAGCCACATGCCAGAAAGCAATGGGGATCGGAGTATTGCTCTTGACCAATGCAGGTTTGTTATGCACACACACACATCAGTCATACCTCATGCAGCAGTGTCATAGCAGCTTGTTTGGAGGCTGTCTGCTTTATGACAATAAGGCGGAACTTGTTTGCACCCACATCAATTCACTGAACATGTCAAGTCTCTGACGATAATGCTCTGAGTGAATGCACTGCTAGGCATTGGTTCCAAAAGTTCAGGTTGGGAGATCTGTCTCTTTGTGGTGAACCCCACAGTGGTGGGCCAGATGAAGCTCTGAAAGCAGCCATCAATGAGGACAACAGCCAAACCTGTGGTGAGCTGGACAAATACTTCCAAGTTTCTGATGAAACCGTCAGATTTCACCTGAACTGCATAGGGAAAGGTCTACAACATATACCCATACACAATTGAGTACTTACCAGTAACTACAAAGTGTGCCAAGGATTTTGTCACCACAGAACTTTGTGTGTCACACCACAAGACCACCTCTACACACATGCTCTGTATTTGGTGGACTAGTCGACAAGTGGTGCCCTATGAGCTATACTACCAATGATCCAAACCATCTCTGCAGACCTGTATTCATAGCAGTTGAAATGTGTGTGCAAGATACTGAAGCAGAATGAGCTAGCATTGGTTAATCACAAGATTGTACTGTTCCTCCATGACAATGCCAGATGTTGGGTGGCCAGGGATACCATACAGCGACTCTGCCGAGAGACATTGTACCATCCACCTTACTCCCTGGACCTTGCACCAATAGATTACAACCACTTCCATTTCCTTGGATAACCACTCCTGTAGGAAATCCTTCGCAAAATAGGCAGACTCATGGGAGGTGCACACAGATGTCTTTGTATTCAAGATACCTGATTTTTACTGCTGGGGTATTAGCAAAATGTTCTGAATGGTGATGGGGATTACTTTGAGGACTAATGTCAAATTTGTCTTATCCCTTTTAATTTGAATTAAAACAAAAACAGCAAGGTCTTTTTTGGCTACATTGTGCTACTGAATGTAAAATAATCACTTTCAGATTTCCTCTCTAGGTTAAATAAGTCAAAATAAAATAGTTAAATCATGTTTTTCAATAGGTCTGCATTTTCAACTAATAATACCTCCAAAGAAAAGCAATACTTAAGGTTTAAAATGCATTAAAAAAAAAAAAAAAAAAAAAAAAACTCTTGAAGCTTTAAGTTTTAATTTCAAGTTTATATTTAATATTTCCATCAAGTAAAATATGATTTCAGACTGTATTTAAATTGAGTTGGATGTGTTAAAAAAAAAAAAAAAAAAAAAATCAGTAAAAATGCTAAAAATCACCTTTATTGACAAATCTGTTAATCACAACATAATTCTCTTTATTAAAAATCTTTCAAAAATAAAATATACTTTTCTGCAACTTCAAATGAGAAAGTTTAGCTGAATTAATCTGAGTTGATTAAAATGTTACTTTAATTTAAAATATGCATTTTTTATTTTTTTAACATTGAGCTGGGTGTTTTTATGAGATGTTGACACATTTCTCAATAGATTCATGCTTGGGAATTTTTCTAAAGGGGGACATAACTGTAACAATTACTGGAATATAATGCAAATGCATTTTTATATAATTTTCTTTTCAACTACCCAGTAATCTTACAAATTTAGGAAATATTCTAAGCAGTCTAATATTTTATTGAATAAAAGAGTATAAATTAGAAAGGTGTTTGCTGAGGAAATGTTAGAAAATTACCAATAAATTTTAATTTTACTAATTATCACTTATTTTCTGATGTTGTGTTCAGACATCTGTATTAAAAAAAAAAAAAAAATCAGCAAAAACACAAAATCAATTCAAAATTATTTTTAAAATATTGGAGGTAATTGAATTATAGTGAGCTTTTCCATTTATGATTAGTAAATAAAGGATTACTTAAAAATAATATCACCTAGCTGCTACAAATTAATACAGAATTTTAAAAGATTTAAAACTTTCTGAATTATTACAATTAAAATTGAAAAAAAGCAAACAGTTCTTGTAAAAATTCAATATTCACTGAAAAGGATAACTTTAAATGAATTCTACTTTTAAATTTTTAGTCATTGCATTGTTGTTTATGGTTTGATACTCAACCAACTACGCATTTTTTCAAAGTGTTTTAGTATTTACTGGCAACAATGCCTATAGAAACTAAAAGAAAATATATAATTGAGCAACAAGAAAATGAACCGACTCCACCTGAGAATTTTAAAACTGGAAAACAATTTGAAATCAATAGAAAGGTTATCAAAAAGACAATTGATCAATAGAACAAGAAGACTTCTATCAAAGATTGGCTGAGACCAGAACATCCTCGCACCTCCAGAATGTCAAAACTCATTAAACAGGTGAATGAAAAAAAAAAAACGAGAGATATTCCAAAAAGGTTAATGAGAAAATTGGCTAAGGAGGCTGGAACATTGGCTAGAAACATGCAGAGGCTATGGTCGAAATGTTCTATGATGTCACCCTTTGAAGATAAGAGACAGCTTCTTTCAGCAGCCACAATGTAAAAGAGACTTCAAAAAAGTAAGCAATTACTGAAACAGATTTGTGATAGCACACTGCAAAACATCTTCACTGATGAGAAACTGTTCACTGTTGAACAGACTTTTAACTATCAAAATCATTGTGTTCTTTCAACAAATCGGTCAGTTTCTGCAACTTCAGAAAAATGCCTCAGAAACCAGAATCAGTTATGGTTTGGGCAGCCGCTTCAGAAAAAGGAAAGTCTCCTCTTGTTTTTGTGCCTCAAGGGATGAAGTGTATAGTGATGAACATTGGACACTTCAACAAGATGGAGAGATGAGCCATACTTATGGTGTAACACAGCAGTGGTGCAGAGACAATTGTCCTAGCTTCATCACCAAGGAAAAATGGCCTACCTTATCACAATATCAATGCACATGTCTATTGTTTGTGAGCAGTTCTTGAGAGTAAGGCCTGTTCTACTTTGCACCAATATTGAAGCTCTAAAGACAAAATTTAAGAGAGTATGGGACAAAATATACCCATGGAAGCTGTATGCGCCACCATCAATGACTTGCCTAAAAAAGTTTCATGTGTGATGAACGCTAAAGAGAATCATACTGAACGAGATTTTTCTGGTGTTATTTAGCAGATTTATTAATACTGTGCTAATATAATTAATTTTTCAGGTGTCATGAGCCTCTTTTGTATCAGTACTTATGCCACACCCTGTAACTTATTCATAAAAGCAATTAAAAGTGTTTCTAATCAAATATCTTAGTTTTTATTTTATGATTCAGAGCAAATTTTCTGTAACTGTGGGTCCTATTTGAGAAAAAAAAAAAAATTGATTTAAATTCTCCAAGGACCTGTGCTTATAACTAATAATAAATATTAAGCCTTGCAAAAACGAAATTCTTGAAATTTCATAAAAGTAAATCGTGTGTAAGAAATGTTAAAAAAATTGAAAGAAAAAAATGTTTCTAAAATAATTTCATTTCTTTGTGAATAAGTCCTGAAAGATTTCTTGCTGTGAATTTTTTTTTTTTTTTTATCCTTTTTAAAACCTTTAAAATCTTAAGTGATTTTTGAAGTAAAAAACACTGATTTGGAAATTCTCATAAAAATCACATACTTGTCGGATCTTAGTAAAACTTTTAGGACTTATTCAGAAATGAATTATTTTTGAAAATTTTGAAAGCATCTTTTTTTTTTAATTTTTTTAAAAATCTGTTACCCCTAACTGATTTTCTTCTATGAAATTTTGAGAAATATGTTTTTTGCATCATTTAATATTTATATTAGTTATAAGGACAAGTCCTTGGAGAATTTAAATCAACAGAACCCGCAGTTACAGAAAACCTGCTCTGAATCAGAAAATAAAAATGCAATAAAACCAAGACATTTAATTAGAAATACTTTTAATTGCTTTTTTGAATGTAATATATGATGGATACTATTGTCTTAGGAAAAACAATTATTTCACTTAATAATGAATTTTACAAAAATTGTTTTCATACTTTTTAAATTTTAATTAGAATAATTTATAAACTTAAAATTCCGTATTAGTTTATAGTGGTTAAGTGATATTGTTATTAAATTAAAGTTTTATTTACTAATCATTAATGGAAAAGCTTACAACAATTTGGTGACCCCCAGTATTTTAAAAAGAATTGGGGGGGGTATAAAAATGTGCCAATTTTTGTAAATACAGATGCCCATAAATGACATTATCTGAAAAAAGAGAAGTACCTTTAGTAAATTTAAAATCTATTGTTAATTTCTGGCATTTCCTCAACAAGCATTTTCATTACATAAGGCTATAAAGATAAAGTACTTATAATTCAATAAAATATTAAAATGTTTCAAATATTAAGATTGCTGGGTAGTTTAAAAAAAAAAAAAAAAACAAAACAAAACAGGAGAGGAAGTGCATTCATGTATTCGATAAATAATTTTTATAGTTATGTACCCCTTACCTAAATTTCACAACCATCAGGCAATCAATAGATCTGTCAGCACCCACCACTGGGTTAAAAAAATGCTTTTCTGCGATATTTTAAACAATTTAGATTAATAAAACTTTAAATCAGCAAATCTCCCTCAAAATTTCAGAAAAGTTTATTTTTGAAAGATTTTTTCAATCAATTTAAATTTGGTTTGAAATAAACCAAAGTTTGCTTATTTGGAAATATTGAATTTAATCTATTAGTTTGAAATTAAAACTGAAGATAAAGCATCAATAAGGATTTTTCATTTTTTAGAATGCATTTTAAAACTTAGGTATTGCTTTTCTTTGGAGGCACCTAAGTAAATTGCAATTCCATACTTTTCTTTTGGTAAGAAAAGAGAGGAAAAAAAAGAAAAGTGAGAAAAAAGAAAAAAGAAAAAACAAAAAAATGTGAAGAAGTGTTGAAAAGGTTCTCAGCTCCACCAAGAAGCAATTTAGAAACTTTATTTTGATTTTGGAAAAAGAACTTTATAGTATATGTGTGTGTAATAATTCTATTAAATCAATAAATTTAAAAAGTGATTAAATGAAATTAATATTCTTCATCAATTTGCTGGGTTAACCATAAGATTTCAAAGTTGAAATCATTAGTGGATGAAATACCAGAGAAATTGAACTCTTAAAAAAAATTAAAATTGCACTTTTGTAGAGCAATATTTCATCTTTAATAAATCAGTTGGTTTCATATCTTTGTGTCCATACTATTCAAAGTGAATGCAAATCAAGAAGAGGGTATACTGCATTCATTTTGTGCAAAACAGGTTCAACACATTGAAATTTGTATTGCTGAGTGAATGAACATCGCCAACTGAACCCAATTTTAAACCAGACTTGTTTCATTGACAGATGTTGCACAGTTTAAAGAAGGTAACCTCTACTGTTTTGCTAAAAATTTAGCATTCCATGATGAAAAAAATAATACCCAAACTTAATAAAAACAAAGTTTTCTTGTCAAACTCTTTATTATTAAGGGAAAAGACCAAAGGAATTTTTGATTATTAAATTATATTTTTTTTTTAATCCTTTTTAAAAAGTTTGAAATTTTGGTTAAAAGTCCTGAAAGTTTCATTAAAATCTGACAATTATTTGATTTTTGCAAGAATTTACAAATCAATGTTTTTCACCACCAAAAAGATACTAAAAGTCTGCATCTTCATTTATACACTGTTGAAATTGGCTTCTTGTCCAACAGCACAAGAGACTGAAAACTGATAAATTTCAATGGCAATAACTTTGTTGCTAATTGATAAATTTGGCACCATTTCTTTTTTTCTTTTTTAATGTTTTTGTCAGATTCACTATGCCTATATTAAAGGGTTTTAAATATTGAAAAGAATTTTATTTTCAGATACTTAGTTTTATTGATGTAGTTCAGGGGGTCAGCAACCTTTTGGAAAGAGCGGGCCAGACAGCTATGTAGTGTCTCAAAGGAGAGCCATGATATCACATGCACTATAGATTATCTCAACCACAGACCACTCTGTCCAGAAGGCTGCTTTGGTCTGGAGGTTTAAAGAAAAAAAAAAAAATTAACTTGATATTATTTAAACAAGTTTCCTTATTTTACTGCAGGGATAACAGGATAACAACTAACACAATTAACCAAAATGAAAATTCTTTACTACTTTTAAGTTAGACCAGACAAAAATCTTCCATGAGCCGAATATTGCCTGGGGACTGTGGGTTGTTGATGTAGTTGATACACAAAAGAGAAAATACAATATGTAGCCTACATATTGTATCAAAAACATGCACAAGAGACTCAAATCAAAATTTCTATATCATTTTTTTTTTTTAATTTAAAAATATATTTATGTAGTCAAAATTAAAATATACAACTTTTTTTTTTCATGTAATTGAAAATAGTGGTATGGTTCAGTAATAAGAATAAGTAACTGTATATTATAGCTGATTTTTGTATTTTATTGTTAGGTAAATTTCTGCAGATATCAAATTTTACTCTTGGAATAGGTTATTTTAATCAACTGACATCTCCAATTTTGTTCTAAATAAACTAACAATTGAAAATACATTTGAAGCACATCTAGAATGATGTTTCTGAAAATTATTCTTTAATGGCAAGTCTCTTAGTGTTGTTATTCTGCTTACCAAAGCAAACTACACATTCATGAATCGAATTTCATCTATTTGCTAGCTATACTTCTGATATAAAAAGGGCCAATATTTGATGCTATTTATCTTTATATAAAACAGAATATCATTGATAATATACACACAATGATTTTTATAGTTCATTTAAAAAGCAAACAGGAAACAACAACTGCAATATGGAATCAAATTATTTTTTACAGTTTTGTTTAGATACTCAAACTATTTCTTTGTTACTTGTCAATATTCCATCTATTTTTCAGCCCTCATCAGGTATAATGAGAAAAATTCCTTCCACAAAGAAAAAAAAAACAAAACTGGCAATGGAAATTGTTCATAAGTATACTCACTAGTCTCTTTCCACATCATTAGATATACAAAGCATCCAGGAAATTTAAAATTATACTAGTGAGAGGAGTGAGTTCCTCAATGCCTATTTTGCTAAGCAAACAAAACTAATGCTGAAATTTATACTAAGAATATAAATATAAATTAAGTACAACCAAAGGTGAGATGGAAAAGTCTGGTATGGCTTATTATTGTATCTGAAAGAAGGATACACATTGCCCTCTCTGGGAAGAGGTTCAGATAATTGAGATGGGTATAATTGAAGAATGAGGAAGCTGAAAGGTGTGACATATCTGCTTGTTGGCCAGCTGCTCGAGTCCGGCTAGTACAGATTTCAACAGTAGGTGGTTTTCTTTGTCCCAACTTTTAGTATGATTTTGAAACAACTGCCTGCTTGGTGTACCTGTACTGTCAAAATAGACCAGTCTGGTGAGTACATTAATGAACTATTTCCACTGCCAGCTTTTTTTTTTTTTCTTTTGAGGAAGGAGGTTGCCTTGTTTCGTTACCTGATGAGAGATGAAGAATAAATTGGTTCAAATATTTTTAACAGCAAAATATACAAAAAAAAAAAAAAAAAAAAAAAAATTTGAGTAACCTGAACAATGGTATGTGTGTGTATGTATATATATATATATATATATATATATATATATATATGTATGTATATATATATATATATATATGTATGTATGTATATATATGTGTGTGTGCACATTTCATTGAATACGACAGACAAGGCGCTTTTATTTAGTTTTTTTTATACAATCTCTCATATGATCTAATACTTTTTTTTTTCTTTTCAGATGATAAATTATACAAAAACTGTCTGAATGTTCTTTTTTATCCAAGTGCTTTCATCTATAGATTTAGCCTTTTTGAAGGATTAAATACTTTAACTGTTAAATAAGAAATAGTTTGTTGCATGTATGTTTTATAAAATGTTTTCATTTTTCAAAACACGGTCAAGGTATTGTGTCCATGTTCATAGTTGATATTATTAAGTGTTGATTTTTTGTTTTTATTAATAAAGCTACAATTATTTTTAGCCTTTTTTTGCATGTAGATGATGCTATTATATTAGTGTTGTCAATAATAAGAAGTATGTGGATAGTGTTAAAGTTGAATAAAATAAACTATATTTCCAATCTTAAAAAGGAGAGGGAGAAAAAGAAAAAACTTTACTATTTAGTAGCTACAATTTAGTACAAATACATGAAAATGGCATAAAAATTAATTATAAAACTACAAAATGAATAAAAAAATTAGACTTAGAATTAATGTAGAGGATTAAACAAAATTAAAGAATAATAAATGATGATCTCTTCTAGTTACCCATTAATTTATTTATTTTTAGTGGAAAATTGCATTAACAAGATGACAGATGTAAAAAGATATTCAAGAAATGAGGAAACTACTCCACAGAGAGTAGTATATAACAGCCTGTTGCTAGACAAAGAAGTGTATATATTATATATAAAAAAAAAAAAAAAATATTCCAAACACTAATACAATAGCAATTATTTCTTTTATATAGCAATAGAAGATTTTGTGAAACAATCAGTATAACTCATGATCCTTTCATAATTATTCCATAAATGAAACAAAAAACCCAACAAAGTATACCAATGAAATAATTTTCATAGTCATTTGCTAAAAATAAAGATATCAGAATAAAGCACATGTTACTTCATCAAAGAGTAAATGTTATTATTTTCAAGGTAGATTAAAAAGCAGTTGTAATTTGATCATAAGTTGAAGGATTGTTATAAAGAACAGGGAACGGTTATAAGTGTGCAATTTGATTTGATTAAACTTCAATTATATTAGTTTCAACAATGGTGCACCTAACAGTTAATGAATCATAGTTATGTTTATTACAGATTCACTATTGGTTTTATATTAAACCAGTTAATATTTATCTTCATAAAAAACGATAAACTATTTTCAATATTATTTTTGGGTAAATATACTGGCTCTTCATGAAAATTTAATATCATGTGTAAATTACATGTGTCGTTTTTATCTATCTTTTTTATTTTGGTAATAAAGCAATAAATGATTTAATTCTAGTTTATATTAAAAAAAAAAAAAAAAAAAAAAAAAAAAATGGTTTGCCATGTAAAAAAAAAAAGTATTAAAGTCATTTATAAGTTTTTAGGTCTCAACTATGTACAAAAGAGAGGCACATTACAAACATTAAGTTGTCCAAAATGAACCTCTTACAAAGTTGACATCTTTAAAAGAATTATTTTCTTAAATTTGACAAATTGAGTAGTAATCATATTCTATATGAAGATATCAAAAAAATATATTGTACATTATTTTAAATTTTTTCAAAAATTAAGTTATTATTTCAAGCTTTGATATTAATCATAATAGTAACAAGTTACTTTCCAAATAACAATGATGATGATAATAAATCAATCATAAATTAAAAATGATGATGGAAACATTATGGAAGATAAATATTAACTAAGTCTTCAGCAAGAATTTATATTGATTGTAATAATAATGAAATCCTCTTAGGATTTGGCAATGATTGGAGAATATGTTCATATAAAATTAAGGATAATCAAGAAAAATTGATAACAATACTGTTCCAAATGATAAGAGATGTAATTTTAATAATTCACTTTAGGAAAGTTAGGTATTATCTTTTAATTTTAAAAAATGTTAAAAAAAAAAAAAAAAATTAAAAAAATTGAATAGCTACTTTAGCATTATATGGAAAATATACTGATCAATAATTAAATTGCAGACAATTTGAGTAATCATCTCTGCAAATATATCTATTGCTTTACTTACAGATTAAGTTGGAAAGAAAGTTCAGTCATCATTTAACATGATCACTTCGAGAGTACTAATACTTATAGTAAAATAACTTTTTTCTTTCTTTGCAGATTACTTAATATAAAATAAAAATGAGTACATTTTGCATCAATTTTACCCTTTTAAAAGGGAATTTAGATCAGACCTATATTCAACACCATATAATGGATGGATTCAAAAAGACTCTTCAGCAATGGAAGTGACAAAAATATTTGTTCTATGTAAATGAAGCTGTAAGTGCCCAGACATGTTAACAATGGCATGGTCAGTTTTGATTGGAATTTTTTTTTTCTTGAAGACTCCTCTTGATCTGTACAACTAAGTTCTGTTAGCAATGAGCTTCTGCAAACTGTAGTTGAGGAAAATCCTAAGTAAATGGCAAATGAATTAGCAGAATAGTTCAAGTTTCACTTTGATCA
>OZ010591.1:11751770-11841770 GCA_963932145.1 Acanthosepion lycidas
CAATAGGATGTTGTACAAGATCTTTTATAGGCCAGTGATTCTCAATGTGAGCCCTTTGGCCCAAAAGTGGGTCTGACAAATATTTTAAATAGGCCTGGAGACAACAGAAAGAGGGTAGTCAGGATTTATATTTTCTACTACATTTTGCTTTTGTAAATAAAACATTTCTTGTTACATAGAATTTCTATTTGTGCTTATATGGACCAGAACATTTTTTGACACCAAGAATGGGCCATGAAGAAAAAGGTTGAGAAATACTGTTATACACCAAGAATGGGCCATGAAGAAAAAGGTTGAGAAATACTGTTATAGACCAGAAAATAGTGTGTGTGTATATAAACAATATTGAAAATATGTTTTTCTTTCTTTGCTTGTGATACAAGCAACATTCTTAAGCAATATAGAAGTGTGAAAAAAAAATAAAAATAAAAGTTAAAAAACAAAGCCTGTAAAAAATGAAAGAGGATAAAGGTTTCTATTAAACATTTTTATTTAAACATCTAACATTAAAATGATTTCTGAATTTTCATAGCTGAAAGCAACAATAATAAGCAAGCACTTCTTGCAGTGATAAACATGGATTTGGAAATTCTTGCAAAAATCAGATAATTGTTGGATTTTAATGAAACTTTCAGAACTTATTCACAAATTCTTGAATTTTTTTTTTCTTTCAGAAAATGCTGGTAATTTTTTTTCTTCTTTTACATTTGTTATCCTCCACTTATTTAATTTTATGAAATTGAGAAATTCCTTTTTGTAGCACTTAATGTTTATATTAGTTATAAGGACAAGTCCTTGGTGAATTTAAATCATCATTTTTTTTTTTTTTTAGTCAAACAGGACCACCAATTACAGAAAATCTGCTCTGAATTATAAAATAAAAAATGCAATAAAACTAAGTAATTATTTAATTAGAAATACCTTTAATTACTTTTATGAATAAAATATATTATGAACACTATTGTCTTAAGTTTTTTTGTTTTTTTTCAATGAATAAGGAATTTTTACAAGAATTGTTTTCTTAAACTTTAATTTATAACTTAAATTTTAATTCTGTATCAATTTGCATCTGTTAAGTGATATTGTTATGAAATAAAACTATATTTACTAATCATAAATGGAAAAGCTTAGAATTCAGCAACCAATATTTTAAAAAGAATTTTGAATTTTTTTGCATGAATAAAGGTGACAATTTTTGTAAATATGGATGTCCATACATAACATTATCAGAAAATAATAGCTGTAACTATAGTAAATTTAAAATGTCATTTTCTAACAAGCATTTTTGTAAATAAGACTATAAAGCTGAAGTACCTAAAATTCAAAAAATATTTTAATGTTCAAAATATTTAACATTTTTAAGAATACTAGGTAGTCAAAAAAATTATCAAAAAAATGGCCTTTGCATTGTATTCGTCACAATTTTACAAGTATTTCCCTCTTATATAACTCTTGCAAACATCAGATACACTTCATAAATACCTTGATGTTAAAAAATGCTTTTCTGTGCTGCTTTAAACTAAAAGTAACTAATATTTATTTTAATTCAGATTAATTAAACTTTAAACCAGTTAATATTCATTAAATAAAATTTCAAAGTACATTTTATTTTTGAAAGATTTTTTAATAAAGAGAATTATGCTGTATTGACAGATTAGTCCATGGCCAAATTTAGCGATTAAAAAAAAAAAAAAAAAAAAAAAGAAAAAAAAAAGATTCCAATCAATTTAAATTCAGTTTGTAATACAGTAAAGTATCTTGCTTGTTGGAAATATTAAATTTAATCTATTAGCTTGAAATTAAAAATAAAAAGCTTTAAGAATGATTTTTCAATTTTAAAATGCATTTTAAACCTTAAGCATTGCTTTTTTGAGGTGCCTATATAACCATTCATTTTGATTGGCATTTAAGAATTTTCATCACACATAAGAAAAAAAGAAATTAGTCCTTCTCCTGCTGTTAAGTTATATATATATATATATATATATAGTTTAATATGGTAATCCATATTTTTGGAGATGAGGTAAAAGAGGTCACATATTCTAAATAGATTACTTTGCGTATTTTAAAAAGAACTGATTCTCTCTCTGCCATACAGCCTATGTGATATGCTTATGTAATGTATATGTGTTTTGTGTGACACACACACACACACACAATCTGACTTATTTTGAAATAAGACATTGGAATGATGGACAATCCTAATTATGGACTGAACAATAAAATCAAAGTTGGAAACAAGAAAAAAAAAATAAAAAAAATAAAACCATAATTTCTTTAAAAACTAAAATAGAAAAGAAAAAAAAACAAACAAAATTATTTAGTAAATTAAAATATTTGTAAATAAAAAAAAAAAAAAAAATTTTTCAGATCAGTCACTAAATTATAATATAAATAATACACATTTGCACCTCCCCCACACACAATTTGAATAGGACTGAAATAGAGAATCTGTCATGAGGGCTATTTTCCCTTTCCGTTCAGGTAGCAGGAAAAGAGTATATTTTTTGTGACTTCTGTATTTAAAAATAATTTATTTAATAAATGTTGTCTTTGGATAAACAATTTACATATGAAATTTGATCATCTTGTCAGTGAAGCAAGCAACAGGTAGAGAACTATTTGGGGGGGGGGTAAATATTACAAATTGTCAAACCCAAAATAACATTTCTTTAAGAACTTGTAAAAAAAATAAAAAAATAAATAAAATAAAAATAAAAAAAGAAATATTAAAATCTAGCAACTATATTTTTTATAATCCTTGTGTAGAAGGAGTTTGAAAAAATTAATAATATGAAATAGTGATAAGTATAACCATGAGATCGCTAAAAAAAGCGCATAGTCTGATGAAAAAGATGCCAAACTTGATGAAAACAAAATTTTATCGTCTAATTGTTTATGTTAGTATTAAAAAATGATTTTTAATTATTTTAAAATTTTTTTGTCTTTATTAGAAAATTCTAACTTTTGATTGAAAAACCTTGTTTCTATTAATCACCAGAACTCTAGTAAATAACATGGCGAATTTTTTGTGCATTTTTTTTTTTTTTTATGACAGACATTAATTTTGAAAATCTTGCAAAAATAGAAATAATTGTCAGATTTTAATTCAACTTTCAGAGACTATTCAGGAATTACGGAAATTATTATAAATATGTAATTTTTTTTTTTAAAGTCATTATAAAAATAAATAAATATATATATATATATATATATATATATATATATATATATAAAAAATCACCCCCCCATTAATAATTTAATGAAAACTCTAAAAATTCAATGTCGAAGTACACAAGTCATTATATTAGTTAAAAACACAAGGCTTTGAGGAAAGTAAATCAAGTTTTGTTTTTGTTTTTAAAATCCAACCTCGTCTACCTAAAATCAGCTCTGAATAGGAACATACAAAACGCAATAAAACAAAGATACTATTTAATTTTAAGTGCTTTTAGTTGCTTTTATGAATATGCATAAGATTGTCTGAAGGCAAAAAACTTTTTTGATGAAAAATAAATTTTTAAAAGAATTAATTGTTATTTCATAAATTTTATTTTTACATTAAAGTTGTTAAATATTGTAAAATTAGTGGAAATGCCGAATTCTATATTTAATGTTTTTTTTAAGTACATGTATCTGTACAGATAAATTGCACAAGCATTTTGTAATCAACAAACGAACAGTTACAAAAATCTAACTTGCCTTTTGTGTTAATAAAAACAGTTATAATTCATATATACGGAAGCCCGGAAGAAATATGATACAACATTACGTGACTTGATTTTGTATATAATGACTTGTGTGCTTCAACAATGAATTTCTAGAGTTTTCATTAAATTATTTGGGGGGGGGGTGTTATATATATATATATATATATATATATATATATATATATATTACAAAAAAAAAACATTTACAATAATTTCTATCATTCCTGAATAGTTTCTGAAGGTTTAAAGACAGAAATTGTTTTTTAAAATAATTAAAAATTACTTTCTTTCCCCTTAATAGTAACAAACATTTTGTCAATAAAATTCCGCTTTCATCAAGTTTAAGGCCATTTTTATCATGCTATGCCTACTTAAAATAACAAGGAGGTAAATAAGTTGTTCACGTAAAGGTAAACTGTCACTTATGACCTTCCTTACTATAACTTTCCTTGCGTAAGATGTCACTTGTCAATCAATACTCACTTGTCACTGTTAAGAAGACTGACTTTCTCTCATTAGAAAGAACATTTTTTCAGCACAGAAAGTAAGTAATCTTTGTTTCAAAATATATTAAATAAACTTTATATAAAATTTTCTTAAATTAATTTTTAAAAAAAAATCATTGATTAAATGAATTTTAAACGGGCCTTTCACTTTTGTAAACAAAAGTTTAAAAAGTGGCTGACGATTAATTTTCTGT
Source organism: Acanthosepion lycidas (assembly GCA_963932145.1). Taxonomy (NCBI): domain Eukaryota; kingdom Metazoa; phylum Mollusca; class Cephalopoda; order Sepiida; family Sepiidae; genus Acanthosepion; species Acanthosepion lycidas. The sequence goes on from OZ010591.1 coordinate 11,756,181, forward strand.
AAATTTTGCTGATTCAAAAAAATTCAAGATTTTTACCGAAAATTTTGGACGTGCTAGAAATTAAAAAATGTAAAAAAATATTAAAAAAATACTTTGATCTTTCCCCTTGATAATAACATTAACATTTAGACGATAAATTATTTTCATCAAGTTTAAGGCCATTTTTTATTCATGGTATGTTATTTTTTTATGGATCTCATGAACATACCTAGATTAATCCAAACCAAATTCCATTTATACAGTAATAGAAATACCTGAAAAAAAATTAATTTTTTTTTTTTTTTTTTTTTTTTTTTTTTTTTTTGAAATTTCTGGTGAATCTTAATTCTTAAGTTAATGATTGAATAAGCTCATGGCAAGTTCTACAATAATAAAATACCGATAGAAATTCTATTGCATCATTAAATATTTGAGCTTAACAACTTCAGCAAAATATTGCTATAACAGTCATAAATATGAATACTAGTCATTATTTAAAGAAGAGGGTACAAATGAAAATATTTGAAATTGACAACTTTTCCATTCCACTAAAACAGCCTTTAAACACCATTAACCTTTCTTTCATTTTCACACTGAAACCAAATAACCTCTTTGATATCTTCTCAGTCTGTTCATAATCAAAACAGAATATTCCATTATTCATGAGGTATTGGCAGGGCATAAGTATTGGTCATACTAATTAAGGGAGGGACAAACCGAATTATAGTAAGATTCTGTAAGGTTTTTGTTTTTTTTTAAATATATGATTTTATATATATATATATATATATATATATATATATATATATATAGCTGAAAAGTTAACAAGTGGTTATTTAGTCAAATTTTGAGAAGGATTGGGCTCAGAACTTTTCAGTACTTTCTCGTAACTTAACACAATTTTAATAAAGTAATCTAAAGAGGAGATATCTTAAAATCCATTTTTTAAAATTAATTTTAAACAACTAGATAAAGTCTATATTTCCGAGATGAGGTATTATGTACATTATTCAGACTATTGTCCTCATCTTTGTCGCCATATTTATTACATTTCAGCCTTCTTCAGGTGGTTGGAATGTGGAACTGAAACCTTTATTTTACTCACTGTGAGTAGACTGGGGTAGATTGTTCTAGTTCCATGCGCCATGTTTAATGAATGCCAGTTATCAGTTATCTCCTGTTAATTTTCCTTTCCACTGCCTTAACCAGGTATTGAACTCACACTGTCATTGGATCTAACCAACGCCTTTATCCACTGTGCCATGTATCCTTGGGAACATCTGTGTATGAATTTCTGGGTATCATAAACCTAATGTCTTTACCATTTTTACCAGTGCTCATATTGCAACTTTGTTATTAGGTTGGTGCAAAAATAACGTCATTTTCTCACATGTGAGAAAACAACATTATTTCTGCACCAACCTAATATTATCGCTTTTCTCTGGTACTCCTTATTACTGGTTCCCATGTTGTATTTATTTCTATGCTTGGTCAGCTCAGAAGATCCTTGTCTATGATCTCAACCTGATCCCACAAAGGGCAGTGATCTCCCTTCTCTCTCCATATGTGGTCAGCTACGCCCGATTTTTCCACTTCCCTTCGTGTTACAGATTTCGGGTGTTCTTGAAGCCTTACCTTGACGGGGCGGCCTGTCTCGACTTTATATTTCTTTCCGCAGCTGCACTGCATGTTATATGGACCACAGATCTGCGGTCCATATAACATCAGGACAACCTTCAAAAGCTTGACGACACTTCGCAGATATCTCCCCCGATTAAGACTTCCCCATAGAGGAGAACATAACTAAAGACTCTGTATACGCTATCCCATGCAGCTGTGGAAAGAAATATAAAGGAGAGACAAGCCGCCCCCTCAAGGTAAGGTTTCAAGAACACCAGAAAGCTGTAACACAATTAGTAAATTAACATTTTGTGAATGGATAGTTCAGTGAATCAAGTCATCTATCGAAATAAATTAAAATTTCTACTGCAAAAACATTTTGTCTTAACTTTAATCATTCAGTTTTAATTTAGAAAAAAAATTAATTTGTTGTAGGCCTGAAAACTCAAGTGAAAATACCACAAATAATGATGGCATCACAAAAACTGATTTCAAAACAGACTACCATTGAGATGGTTAAGGAAAAGAAAGGATGAACCTTTAACTGGAAAAAAGACAGAATGCATAGTTGTCAGCCAAAAATTGTGACCCAAATTGCAAGCTATATATTAGGGATGTCAAAATCAAGCAAGTGCAGAAGTTTAACTATCTGGATAGCACATTAACAGACAATGAAAAGTATGACACAAATCTAAATGTATATGTGAATATCAAAAACTTTTCAAAACTAGAGATAGAAAACTTCCCTTAGAAACAAAGAAAAGTATGCTGAACTGCTATATAATAGCTATTCTCCTATATTGCAAACACTGTTGCAGACAATTTCTTCAGAGGTGAAGAGAAGACTTGAAGTGAGAGATATGGTTCAACTAATGAATGCCGAGAATATCATGGATAACAGGTTAAGGAAATTAGGGGAAAAAACTGCCACTAACAATCAAAAAAACTGCTGAAATTTCTTGGACACACAATGTTGAAAGGTGGCTTGGGGAATTTAGCACTCACAACATTCAAGGGAAAACAGCGAATAATGTACTTAGATAGTTTGAGCAAATGGAACAAAAATATAGAGGGGGCAATGAAAGTTACTTAAAGCAACAAAAGACAGGAGAGCTATGACTGACCATATCCTGAAAGACCATGATATATGAAAGAACTTCATTCTACAATATATTTTCTAATCTGTCCTCTTTATAAAAATTAATTATTCATAAAGAACTTAAGAAATTACCATTTTGTTAACAAGAGTCACTTTTTTGCTGATTTCATGCCTATAGCTAGAGAATGTGGGTTTTTTGTGTTTTATAACAGAAATTGAGGATGCAGGGAAGTCACCCTATGTTCATATCTAAAATAAGCAACTTGTTATAAATTCAGATTAATAACTTAAGTGATGCTAGTAGTGTGTTAGCATTTTATTTAATTCTTTGACAGTGTAACTTACAGGAAATGTTTATATCATACCAGTTTATTACACTATACATTCTAGACATGGTGGATAGGCAGAAATATAAGGCAATGTTGATGCTTGCAGTTATATTTGCTTACTTACCACTATTGCCGCACCCATAATGTTGGAAACCAAAACAGGAGCTAAGATTGGCATTCCACTTGTGTAAACAAGATCTGTTCAAACTACCACTAAAATTCCATTATACAGTTCAAGTTTTAATCTTGTAAAACTAAAATAGTGTGCACTTTCTCATACTTAGCATTTATAACAGGCAATGGCAAGAACAATTTCAGCCTGTATGTGATAAAATGCTAAATGACATATCTTAATCATTAATTTAAAAAAAAAAAAAAAATCAAGACCTTAAATGTACCTGAAAAATTGTTGGTTTATAATATATTTTATAATTTCAGATAATTCCTTCAAATTTTGTTAAATTAAAACTTAAAGCAAGGAGTGTACATTTAAAACACTAAAAAACTAATTATGTTATTCTTAGTAAAGCAATTCCTTAGATATTATATAAAGAACTTAGAAATAAAGAAAGAAATGTGATAAAAGAAAAAAAATGTTAAGTACCATATGGAAAAGTAACAAATGTGAAAGATTTAACTAATTCTACTTTGGCAAATCTTATAAATTTATAAAATCAGAAAAAAAAAAAAAAAAAAAAAAAAAAAAATTTTTTTTTGACAAAATAAATATGTACCAAAATTTCAGTTTCAGAATTATAAATTTTTCACATATCAGTAACTTGAATAATTTTATTGCCCAATTTATATTCGTGAATTTATATCGACATATATTGCATATTCTACATGAGAGAAAAGAAAATGCTTGATCTTCAATTTCAATATGATGCAGTCCAATAAAATGATAACTATGAAAGTTATAATTTTTGACTCAAATTTCTAATATCATAAATGTTTATATGCAACCATCGTAAAGGAATCAATTTGAAATACGAGAATAAAAAAATGAACAAGAACGACCAAACAATAATTTAAGACATAAAAAGCAAACTATAAGTTTGAATAATCAGCAGAAAAAAAAAACGAATTGTCTTCTGATATAATTTCCATTTTTTTCACCCCCAAGGACTTCAACCAGCTTAATGTCCAGAAGTTAAATTCAGATTTTCTTCAAAGATTAGATGCAACTAAGGTTCATTCTTGGCTGAAAATTGCTTACTGCTTAAATAAAAGTGTCTTTTGATGATGCATAAAAAATTGCTTACTGCCCAAATAAAAAGGTGCCCTTTGCTCAAAAAAGTTTTTTAATAAAGTTCATATCTGGCAAATGTGTAGGCCACTCCATAAGTTAGTCATTTTGTGTGCATGTGTAAATGTCAAATCATATGCAACTAGAATCATTTTATTCTATTGTGACTTAAATTTTTATTAATTGGAAGCCAAATGAAATTTACATTTTCACAAGTTCCAGTTAAATAATATTTCAAATATGGTAGGAGATAGAAGTGTTAAAGTGCAAAGCCTAACTTATCAATTGGTCATATTTAAGTAACAAACAAAAAACAAAAATGCAAGATATAAAATACAATTATTAATTTGAATTTATAGTCAATAGCAATAGAAAGGAAATCAAGACAAATGCAAATTAAAATTTGTAATCCTAATTTGAAAAGAAAAGCTTGTTAAATCAATTTGGCAGGAAAATATATTTAACCAAATTTTGTAAAAGAATCTTTACATATGGTTTCATTTTCTGTGACTGCATTGGAAATTTATAGTTTAAATTAGCAAGTATAGATGTTCTCTATATTCATGGACCTACCAAAGAAAATTAAATATTTTAACTTGTAAAAGTACTTTATTGTATACTCAACAAATATAGTACAGTTAGAATATAATGCAAACATTTTCTTTTGTGAGCAGTTTGAAATAAAAATTACTAACTAGAAGAAAGCAATATAAAAAAAAATAAAAATTTCTGTACATAACATTTCCTACTTAAATGTCATGAGATCTTGTAACATTTTAGAATTTTAATCATTAACAACCAAAAATAGTCAAACATTAAATGCTTTGATTCTGAAGAGATTATCTAACTTAGCAGAGTTGTGTTTAAGTATTAAATAAAAACATGGAAATTGGCAAGCAAAGATGAAAAATTAATTTAATGAAGAAAAGTGTATATTAAGTAATCCAGCAAATTAATGAAGGACAGCTTTAGGCCTAACTGAGTAGTAGTTTTTTTTTTTTTTTTTTTAATGATTTCTAGACAAATAGAAACTGTTAAAGGATGTCAAAGCATATTTAGATAATTCCCATTCTCTTTATTGAAATAGGTAAGTGAAAACAGATACAACTTTTTTTAACAGAATAAAACTAGGATACTTTTTAAACATCAGTGAATGAGGAAGGGAAAGGAAAATGTCAATTCAGAAAATTTCAGTTAAAAAACAAGTGAACAATGCAAAATCATTAAGAGTCTCAATAGCTGTTGAAAAAATAAAAAATAAATAAAATAAAAGAGATTAATTAAAAAAAAACAAAAAAAAAAAACACAGGAAAAGTGCTTCATTATTAAGCCTTGTGATAACAGAGGCATACATTCTAACATGCAGAAGATTAAAAAATAGTAGGGTTTAATCCTTGGAAAATTCAGTATTAAGAGGTAACTTTAATAGTGCAACAAAAACCTTGCAAACATTTGAGAAAATGTGATATTGAGACTTATTGTTGAGTTCATATATAGGATCAATTGTATATTAGTAGTTACAACAAGTTTAATTTTAAATTTTAATACAATAAAGGATTTACACCAAATATTTACAAGAAATTTACAAATATTAAGGAAACAGAACCTGTAGCATGCATGCTGTACATATTAGACAAGTGGTGATTTGAGGAACAAGTGGCTGGCAAGAATGAAAAATAAATATCAAGAAACAAAATAAATGATAGAGGATGATCAAGATGCAAGCTGAAGGATGATCAGATAAAAGATTTTACAAGACTACTCAGCAAGAAGCAGCTTCACTGACAGATGTCCAACAAAAAAAATCATTATAGAAAATTAGATTTTTGTGAATTTACCATAGTTGTATCAACACCCTCTTTTGACATGACAGTTTTATCTGTTCAAAATTATGGGGTCAGATATAAAAGCTCAATACTCTTAATTTGCAATCTGTGTATAAAATTGAATACTGTGTTTCTCATGAAACAAGATATTCTTTCTCGGGTTCTTTCAAACAGCTGACCATTCAACATGACAATATTCTGCTGCTTCATGAAGTTGTTTAATACAACAGGATTTTTCCTGGAGCATAAAACTAAATCATAAATATCAGTCTTATCAGATTGCTACTAAGAAACATTTCAAACAATTTTTTTTTTTCTGTTGATTAGCAAAAATGTTTTTGCTAGTCTATACATCAACTAAGAGGGTTTCCCCAAGTTTATTTCAACTTTCTCTTTATGAAATATTTTTTTTATCCATTGAATAACATTAACAGTCTGTCAGGTATTTTAATTAGCATTAATTACAAATTTATTTGTATACAAAAATGAAGTATGATCAGGTTTACTATTTTCAAGTGGATATATTCAGAATATACAGAGAAAAATAGAATACAATAGAAAAAAAAAAAAGAAAAAAAAGAAAGAAAAAAAAAACGGTTAACAACATGGTATAATCATTATTCTCTAATAAAAGAAAATCTATTATGACTGATTAGACTGTTGATTAGGTAATGGAGAAATCGACGAGGCAAAAATATATACTTGTATACAAGGAATTTTATTTCATAAAACATAGAAATGGGTTTTATATATATTTATTATAAAATAAAACAAAAAACACCAATAGCAAAAGCACAAGTGCAAAACGACAGAGTACACATATATAAACTAATTGTTTGAGCTTCTACATATGGATACTATGACTGAGTTTCATACAAGAAATCTTCAGATGGAAATGTGTGTGTGTGTGTGTGTGTGTGTATATATACACAGTATGTTTAGAAACTGGACAGCAATTTTGAATATCCTGAAACTAAGTGGCAACCAGAGATGAACTTACCATACATGTCTGAACAGACACTCTGCTCTGGGTTACTTAGCAGTAAGATGACATCGAGTGAACTTGTGTACAGTCACATATATACTAGATTAAAGCATTGGTACTAAAAAGTTACCTACTTTAGTTCAGTGGAAGAAACAGACAAAATGGTGAATGAAACTGATGAGCATTAACTGATATAAAATATACCCTAAGCATGAAAAGAATAATGAGAACAATGTATCACTATGGATTGAATAAAGGGTTCAGTTCAAAATTTCAAGAAGTTTACCAAGCATAACAACAGACACCTGAAGAATGCTGGAGTGTACAATGGTCGAAACCTTGTGAGTATAACCACCAAATAATGACTCAGTATTTTAAAACTAAATTTTCAGTTACCCATTTGAATATTGTTGGCTTAGATCAACATTGTTCAAGACACCATATGGAGATTAGTACAGCAAATTGCTTTCTAAGCATTTCTATCAAAAACTTATATCATTTGTCTCTTGACTTGGTATGGAATTCTGTTTATTAATTATGAAGTACAGCATTTCACAATTGATAAGATTATTTTATGCAGAATAGTATTTATGCCTTATTTGAAATAATGACCTAAAAAAAGGCAGCCAAATTATCTCAAAAAGTAAAATTGACAAGAAGTCTTTAGGAAACACAACCACCATTTAAATTTGATGGCATACTTAGAAAATGCACAATTAATAAACCTATACATCAGGAGCATTTATTTAGGACACCTATCAACCTGAAAGTATATATTGACATCTTTGTACATAGTTTAAGATGTTAATAAATGAATACAAACTACACACATCTTAATAAAAATATGCAACAAATTGTACATGCAAGGGGCTACAGAAAAGTGTTTATCTTGGCTCAATTCCTAAAAAAAAAAAAAAAAAAAAAAAAAAAAAAAATCAACTGTTTTAAGAGGCATGTTGGATTGAGAACTTTCCAAAACTCCTTTGTACAAAGAGTAAATTAAAAAGTTTTTATTTCAATGCCTGAAATTTATCTTAATCCAAATGTGTACAACAAAATCACTACTATTGATAATTGTGACACATTAAACATTTCTAATTCAAAAGGTGGATGTCTCACTACGAAAGGTTTAAGAAGCTCTTGTATTGTTCATATATTTCAGTACACAATTTTCATTCTTAAAGAGTTCTAATACCAAAAATAATGTTTGAGAAATAATGAAGGATAGTCTTTCCATTATTTTACTATTATAAATATCAGCATTTACCAATAAAAAATTTATTTACAAGTAAATAAATTTAACATTCAACAATTAAAATCATTAGTTACTACTAAAATTTATAACTTTCAGCAAAAATCAATTATAATACCTATAAACATAATTCTGACCACAGTGAGCATAAGAATATATATATATGCTAAAATATTTCTAAACAGATTTCAAAAAATTATTCTACATATTGATATCTTATTCCCACCATGAAATAAGTATAACTTACAAACTACTGAATTTCACAAATTGACAAAGCATCTATAGCTGTACAATATGAAACATTCACTTTCCTTAAAAAAAAATAAAAATAAAAAAGTAGGTATTGTATATTGAAAGATACAACCAGTCTCATTTATTCTCTAAGTTACTGATTATAATTCACAAGTGTACAATGAATTAATGTACTAAATTCACTAATACTACTTTTAAAACTATCAAATGTATGCAAAAATTCACAGTACCTTCTTTTTTGAAAACTAGAGCTTATATACACACTAGAAAATGTTTGAAACTGTATAAACAGTTTCAAACATTTTATACTGTGTATATAAGCTCTAACAATAATTAAAACATTTTGTTTATAAAATAGTTCTCATCTCTTGTAACTTCTTTAATAATTCTAATATGCTTCAATGCACTTTTAATAATAAAAACAAAAACACTTTGTAATATTTGGAGATTTAGAACCAAAACATGACCAGTAACACATGGCAAGAATGACAGTTACTGTCTGCCCATTTCAGAGTTAGAGCTAAAAAGCTGGTAAACTTCATTTTGATGTACTGAATAATGTTGTTATTAACAAAAAGAAAGATATGAATAAGTTTGATAATTTTTATGGCCAGAAGACCAAGTTAAAAGTTCCAAAATGGCATGGTTTGTTGGGAGTTTACATTCAGTTATGGAGATTACCTGTCAGCTTTTAACATGGAGACAAAGTGAATGGAGACTTCTCCAAACAGAAGGTCTACAGTAGCACAAACTGCACACAGCTTTAAGCAAGAAAAAAAGTGTCACAACACAGTATATTAATCATTGTCATGTATAGGACTATGTAGCCACAAGCCAGAGTGTCCTGGCTAACCAATGTTCATTGCCAAAAGTATCTTCAATAGGTACACAGATGTTTGAAATTAACCAAATATCAGGGAAGATTTCCTGGTCTTGCTTTCACCTGAATGATGTTGATTGAAGGGTATATATATATTTTTATCCTGAAAGAGATGGCAGCAGGATGTACTGTGTTAAAACAAGTCAGTTTGGTGGTATAAAAAAATTGGTTATCTTCAGTTTCAACTTTGAAAGGATCCATTTATTAAAACAACAGCTTTCATGAACAATGTCCATATATTTTTTAATTAAATAAATGAAGCCTCATGTGTTAATTATGGTGGACATTTAGTATAAAAGTAGATAGAAGAGAAATTAAACTAAGCTTTTTTTTTTTAAATTTAAAGTTAATATTTTAATAAATTAAAATACTCTGATTTAATACACTGGATAAATTATTGAGTTGACATAAGTTTCAATTTTTAACACTACCCTTTGCACAGTATTAGAGAAATACAAGTAGTGTCTTTAAAGTTTACTCTGTGTTTGAATTACATGTTCAGACAATTATGTTACAAGCTTGAGGAAAAATTCAGAAGCTAGGAAAATGCATTCAACATACAGAAACAAATAACTTAATTTTTTAAAATATTAAATAAAAAACACTTGTTAGAATAAAGTATCATTTTGGACTGTATCAGTTTAGTGTTTAACAATTTAGTTGCATATATATATATATATATATATATATATATATATATATATAATTGATACAAAAACTGCAGATGATTACCAAATAAAATTATTTGATAATACTACCTCACAACATGGGTTTAATATCTGATAGGATAATGAAGTAATTGAAAATTTTAGTTAATTCTTTTTGGCATAATTTTGATTACTGTTCACATGGATCACATATTTTTGCATTATTTAATATCATTCCATGTTCAAATATTCTATTGGATTAAAATTTGATGACTGAATGGGCCAACCCAATACAACTATATTTTTACTATTGATAACTCCTTGTATTTGCTAGGGTCTTATTGAAACTCAAATCACTTGAGCTTTCACTCGAAATTGACTAAGTGACTATACAAGTAATGTATGATCTTAGTCTTATATTTAGAAAAGCACCCATAAATAATGAGTGAAAGCCTCCCCTATTAAAGTATGGGTTTCAAACACTGGTTCATATTTTTCTATAAACTCTTTTTCACAGATTTTACATCTATACAAAATCTACAATGCTCTGACTTTTCAAAAGAAAAAAAAAATTCTCTACTCTGTAAAAAGCCTCAAACCTTCAAATTTTGATATCTGTTCACAAAGCCCAATCAAGGTTCCTATTAAAAAAAGTTGTTATGGTGTTTACCCTTTTCCATTAATCTGAATTTGCATAACTTGCTTATTGATGGTCCAAATGGTCAACAATTTAAGTTTTAAGATATTTGTATAAGGATGTCTGCAGTTGTTTTCATCTCAGTATCCTCTGACAACTGATGGATTATCTGGTCCATTTTTTGTTAGCTTCTTAGAGTGGCCAGTTCATATATAGTCTGCTATATCCTCCAACTTTTTTTTTTCTTTTCGAGACAGACAGAACAGTTTGGCAGGTTGGGTCATTTTCTTGAAAAATAGCTCATTTTATTCAATTACTGACTGGTCTCAATCAGAAATTTGATCTCTTATAATTATTAAGTCCTCTGTGCAGTGTGTAACATTGTATGCTGTGCCAAACTGATCATGTTGACACTACTGAAGTAGCAAAGCCAATCATCCCATGAAGTTCCCCCACACCCAGAACAATTTTGTATTTATATGACTAATCAATACGTTTCTAATCTACAGTAAACTAATTATATGCTAGTCTAACCACCAGATATTTTATATTTAATATTAAATAAAAGAAATTGAATCATTTTCTATAAAAATGGTTTCATTGTACAAACAGATGTTTTTTTTTTGGGGGGGGGGGTAGTATCACTTGTCTCACTATGTCTGGATTGTAGCACTAACAAATCCAAAATTTTGAAAAATTCCTCAAAGAATTTGTAGAATTATTATTATTAACAGAATATACAATTTAGCTGAAAGTTGTCAAACTTATACAAAATCAAAAAATACTTTGACAAATGTATAATGATTTAGTGATACTTTTGCACAATTCTTTCTATAGGTTTGGTATCTTAACCTACTAAACAAATAAAATTATTTATACAGCTAAGCTGTACATCAATAATTAGTCATAATTTTATTTATACATCAAATAGTGAGGTGGGGGCAAACAAACAAAAGTTGGAAATTGTAATCAATGCTAACATTAGCCTTTTTTGTTTTAATCACAATGATGAAGGAAAATTGAATTAAGAAAAAAAACATGGATTATCCTCTTATTGATGTGGATCAACTGTTCTGTGTATTCATATACACAGGTTGTTGTCAACTTGCAACTGTTTGACTTTATGGCCATGACCACAAATTGATATATCTGGTTACAATTGCTCTGTATCTGGCAGTGCGAGTGTTTCCCAGCTTGCTGCACAACAATTTCTGATCCAGCTCCCAGCAGTGCTAACATTCCCTCATGCACCTCAAACTTGGTGTTAGAACACCTCCCCCTGAATCCATTTGCATATTAGAAATTTTTCTTCAACACCCCCACCCCCAAGAAATCTACTAAGAGGAAATAGTCTGTCGTCTACTCAACCTGCCAAGGAAAGGTCATTGATTTCAACACAAAAATGATGGAAATTAAAAAGTAATATACAAAGAAGGAAAGATGGGGGGGGGTGGTGGTGGCTCTATCAGCCCCAGCTGATGACATGGATGATCCACAACTAAGCTCCAGCAGCTAATAATATGCTTTGTTTTTGTATGTTTAGCAAATATTAAACCAACTGTACTGTTGTACATAATTGTATGCAATGTTTGACTTAAAGCAGATAAACAAAAAAATAAGAAACAAAACAATGTGCAGAGAGATTTTATACCAAATGCTATCAAATATAAAGAAATCATAAAAATTATAAAAATACAATGTCTAAAGATAAAAAAACACATTGCAAAATTACAGGCAGGCTTCTGAACAGATTGGTTTATGACATCTCGGTCATAAACCAATCGTGATCATGTTGAGCGAGTGTCTATATATATTTACTAACAGTTACCCAATAACACATACCCCCATCTGAATAATGTTGGTTACAGGATATGCCATAGAGTTTACAAAATGCTACAAGGTGTATATATTTATCCAAGCATAGTACGAGAGCTATCTGAGCAAATGAGGTATGCAACATTACCCATACTGTATTTCTTATACTGTTCAATGCAGTTTAAAGCTGATGACTAGGGTTTAGAGCAATAGATCATCTGGAAGTCAGCCAAAGGTTTGTGTCACCCACATAGAATGTGTTATCTTGCAGGGACAAACCACGAGAACAAAGAGGTACAAATAATCTGCAACAAGATCTGTGTATGTCACACATGTTAGGACTTCAATATCAGTAACAGTGTTTGTATACTGGCAGAATACATAGCTTTATGCAGTTTCTTCTACACACAAAACAATTGGAAACATGATTGACCATGTCAGTCTTCCATGGTCTAATGACATATGGCCCAAATGAAGTACAATAAATGTGGTGTTAATAATGATACTGCTGTTAACAACTATGAGTGCACATAAAATGCAGTGTATGCTGCACAGTGCATTGACTGATAGGTTAAGCAGCACTTGTATTAAATTCAGATATGATTTGATATAATGTTCACATACTTGTCAGTCAATGGTGGTTCCTGTTCTTTCATAACATTCCTGGTATACTCTTGCTAATGTTTCCCCACAAAAAAAAACAAAAAACGGTGGTTTTATCTTTCTAGGCTCCAAAAATCACTTCATTGTCAAATGGTGTTAAATATTATCTGCATTCCATATCTGCCACAGCTACATTACATCTTTACCTATTGCATTACAGGTCATCCAGATGAATTAATTTCTACAGGTAGAGGAGGATGAAACCATCCAATGTACTGCTGTCTGATTTTCTGGCACTTTAGTTACTTTTAATACTTATAGCCTTTATTTACAAAAAGGCCCTTATAAATTTTATAAAAAGTTTAAATTAAAAAAATACATAAAGAACATTTTTAATTTGAATAAATATAAACAGTTTACATAATTTTTTTTTTTTTTTTTTTTTTTTTTTTTTTAAAATTAAGAAGTTTATTGAACAAAACAGTGTTTCCAAATCTCAAAAATGTGATAACTTCAACAATACTAAATACTATCAGCATATTGCAAAAGAATTCTAGTTTATATAAAATGCAGCATTTCATTGCTTTTTAGGGCAACTGCTTTGTCATTTAGATAATCTTTTTGCAAGTATTTTGTCAAACTGCCAAATTATAAATCAATTTATTCAAAAATTGAGTAAAATAGTTATTCTAAGTCATCTGAATTTATATTGAACATTGATTATAAAGTAGAATTAATAATCAAATTTCTATTTTAATATGCTAACATAAGTTTATCCTTTTCTGCTCAGCTTTAAGTGATCCAAACAATACTTGATATGGTTAGTTATGGTTTTCTGGAACTTAAATATATTTACAAATAATTTATAAGGTAAGACATGTTATCCTCAATCAAATTGGAATTAGAAATTTGGCTAATTATAGTACTCGATTATAAAATAAGTTCTTAATGGTATATAAAATAACTGTTCAGATTGAGCGTGTGCACATGCATATGCATACGCCACAAAGGAAACATACTGAAAAGTTCTTGGCCCAACCCACTTCCCAAAACCTGAACAAGCAGGATTTTATAGTTTTTTAATCCCTTATTGGTCAAGCTGAAAACTTTCAAAATCATATGCAAACTGATAAACCAAAAACACTAATAGTGACATCTAGCAAGAAGGACAACTAATATAACTGCACATACCAGGGTCAGCAGCATGTAAGCTGGCTCACTATCCTTGAATACTTCATTTTCATATGTTGAATGCAACCGGTATGAACAACCAGATAGATATGAGCAATGCATGTGCCCTGCCTGCACACAATGCAGGGGTTGTATGGAAAAAGTTTCAGAAACGAAGACTGAGCCTTTACAGAATGTGTTGGTTCAATTAAGTCCATTTTGCAGAATCTCCATAATGGAACCTGTGGTAGTTAATGGACTTGATGTTAACATCCTGGCTGTAGATACTAGAGGAAATTAATGATCTTGTAGAGTCCATGCCTGCCTTTTGCAGAAACCTGGAACATAACACTTTATTCAGTAAGTGATTACAGTGTGTGTGTGTGTGTGTGTGTGTTTTGGGCATTTCTAATGTGTGAAAATATAAAGACAAAACTTTAAGTAAATTGATTTTAAAATATTAAGTTGGTGCAAAAATAATGACATAATAATGTTGTTTTTTGACGTATTTTTTTACATCAAAAAACGACATTATTACGTCATTATTTTTGCACCAACCTAGTTTAAAGTCACAACTTATTTCATTCAAGTTCCTCACTGAGTCTAATTATAATTTCAATGGTTTAACTATTTCAGTTTATTACAAAGAAGTCTGTATTGTTTTCTTATCAAATACTAAAGGCATTATGTTAATTTTGTTCTGCAGCTTATATTTTTTCATAAAAAAATTTTTCTTTTTAAAAATCATACAATGAGAAATCTAAAATAAGCTGTTATTTTTATTAAACTCTACATTTCAAGATAAAATTATTTTTCAACTATATGAAATACTGATATGCAGTTGAAGATAAAAATTTTTTGTACAAAATACAAAAGAAAAAGTAATGTCAAATATTGGATCAAATACAAATGAATCAACAAGGTTGGAAGATCACTTTTATTCACCCAAATGAATAGCTCATGAACATTCAATAGTGTCAAAACTGAAATAAAACAAGAAACTCAAAATCTGTGAATAGCATTTACAAAGAAATTATGATGATTATATATAAAGTGGTTTATGAAACAATAAATTTACTCTTGCATAGGATCAAAATATATGCTAGTTAGCTTTAAAATAATTTAAAAAATTAAATAACTCAAGCAAAAGACCCAAGTTCAGAGATTATCAGCATAAATTACATTTTGCACTGATAGAAATACGGCTTAGGGAGTCTTAAATAAAACCAAGAAAATATCCAGTAAAATAAAATAGCAAAACCAAAATGGAAGACTTCTTGGTTTATAATATATATATATATATATATGTGTAAACATCTGGGTAGGTGGTGGATGAAACAAGGATGAGAAAAGAGGTGTGCAACATAAATTTCTGGAAATTTTTTATGTAAAAAGCGTTATGTTCATACATTTATAAAAAGCTTTCTTGGAGCAAATATATTGACAGATGGTACATTGTAATTGGCAGATAGATGAAGGATGAAAGATCTTTGGCACATATCTTCATAGGAGAGATAACAAAAGGATAATGATAAGACTGTGCAGTTGTATGCAAGCGATTAGAATCAGTTAGTCAATTATGGTCATTGATCAACCTAATCACTGCATTGAATTCAGTCCAGGATAGACTGAAGAATTGTATTTTCTGCATAATAGTGGGGCAAAACTGAAATACTTGCCATAGGAAATTTCATTTCCTGTCAGAAGAGTGTAAATGTACCAGGAAATATAGTTAAAAACAAATAGACAAACTGTAATAAACAATCTATAGATTATAGACTTTTTAATATTTCTGAATAATTTGAGTGCGCTTTTAAACAGTTGTCTACTAAAATAGAGAACAGTTGAAAATTTTTATTCTTAAAAATTATAAAAAGTGTTCCATCAATGGTGTGTCAACAACTTATAATTTGAATTAAGTGTAGATGTCAACATTCCTGGACAGATAAAAATCATCTATGAAAAATATACACGGAATAGAGTCTCATTAAGAAGCATTCAAAGATGTCAAAGTTTACAATTTTTTTCAAAAATCTGAAAAAAAAAAAAAAAAAAAAAAAAAAAAAAAAATAGCAAGTCATACTAGTTGTATGACCAAATTAGATTGGTTTTAACTTGTTAAAATGTTTCTCCATTATGTTCATATGCTGATATAAAATTAAATTACTGAAAAATGGTATCAGTTTTAATGCACATTGTTATCATTCAATAGATAAATATTGAAAATAAAAGTTTCATTGATTAATATTGAATCACAGAAAGTTTATAAAGATGATAAATAGGTATAATATGAGGGAGGAAGAGAATTTGGTTGTTGAATGTGCAAAGAGAGATGTGTTACAATTAGGTGGGTATTTTTCAATGAAGACAATGGCCTAAAATCAGTGCTGACTTGTTTGGCAAGAATCCAGGTTGTAACTAGAAAAAGGGAAAATTTGGTAAAAGTTGTAGAATATGTTATTGAAGACTTAACAAGACCTATCAAGAAAAAAAAAATATTCAGATTTAGGGGAAAAAATGTTATCGCTAGTTAATATTATATTGTGAGTGGGTACATGTCATTTATATATATATATATATATATATATATATATATACTGTTGATATAAGAGCCTCGAAAATTATGCAGAGTAATCTGACAATAAAAGATAATAGCCAAATAAAAAAATAAAAATAAAAAAAATAAAAATAAAAAATAAACAAAAAAAAGATAATGTGAAAAGTATAAATAATAGTAAGTAGAAAGTCAATAGTCATTGAAACTAAATTTCATGTTAACTCAGTTGGGTGCCTTGTTGTAGAATAGCAATTAACAAGCTAATCCAGACTATTGCTTACTAGGTGCTCTACTCTTTTTGTCTTGTGCCAGACTAAGACAAGCAAAGTAAACATGCAGAATTAACTTAGTTCAGTTGAATTTGAATATAGAAAGTTTTACTCAAAAAAAATCTTTTTTCTTTACTTCTTGATAAAATATTACCAATGATCAAAAGAGATTTTAAGTAACTTTCCATGAAAAAAAAAATAAAATCACCTATTTTTCATATAACTAGTTACAATAGACATCTAGTTGGCTTTATCACATCAAGAAAATAGTAGCCCAATCAATAAGTCTAATTATAGACAGTATTAATACACGAAATGCAAAACAATTAGTAAAAAAAAATTAAAACTATACTTACAAATATGCTTATAATGCTTTTTCACTTGATAAAATATCATGTATTTTATTATAGTAACAAAGGCACTTTTGTAAAGACTTGAAAGTTTTTTTTCTGTGTTAATTTGTGGCAATAGTTCAATCAGTCAGCCATGGAATTGCACAACTTGTAATACAACACACAAATTAATATAATTTTTTTTATTTCTAAAGTTTTGTTATTTTACTTGTAAAATAGATATTATCTACAATATAAGCAGCATACATGGCCACTTACAAAAAGCTTTTGTCAATTTGGCTGGAAAATGAACCCTATCAAGTTTTAGAATTTGAATTTCTAATCCTGAACCATCGTGCATCTGGTTAGTGTTAAGAATTTTACTACACATGATTGACAAAGTTTCTTTTGAAAATGTCAAGGTTTTAGTATGGAAGTTCACAAATATGTTTTTGAACAAATTTTGACAGATAAATTTATGGTAATTTAGGAGAGGAGACACTTGATATTATTGTTGGGTCATTAATCTAGATATTTCATTAGTGATAAATATGGAATCTATTTATAATTAATGACAAAATGCATTCACAATGCTTAAAATGATTTTTTTTTAATGTTTACAGAGTATTAAAATCAAGCCAACCTTTTCTTTTAGTTTTATTTTCAAGTTAATAGATTGACTTTAATATTTCCAGTAAGTAAAATAACTGTATTTCAAGACAAAGTTTACTTTAAAAAAGAAAAAAAAAAAAAGAATCACTGATTTTAGACATATTGACAATTTTCTAAGAACAACATAATTCTCTTTATTTAAAAAAAAAAAAAAAAAAAAAAAAAAAAAAAAATAATATACTTTTCTAAAACTTTATTTGAAGAAAATTAGCCGATTTAAATTTTAATCAATCTGATTTCAAACAAATACTACTTTTAATTTAAAATATTGCAAAAAAGCATTTTTTTTTAACACAGATGTAGTTGCATTTATGATGTGTTGACAACTCTATTGAGAGCCTGATGTTTGGGATATTTAACTACTTTTTTTTTTTTTTTTTTTTTTTTTTACAGGTAACATATCCATAAAAATTACCTGACTAAAGTAATGTGAGCCCTGTTTTTATATAATTTTTCTTAAATACCCAGTAATCTTAAAAATTTATGAAAAGTAATCTAATATTTTATTGAATTTTAGGCACTTCAGGTTTAAATTTGCTATAGTTACCACTCATTTTCTGATAATTTTGTGTATAGATGCACATATTTACAAAAATTAGTGTGTTTAAACAAATTCTTTTTAAAATACCGGGGGGGGGGATTGTAAGCCTTTCCATTCATGATTAGTAAATATAGTTTTTACTTAACATAACAATATCACCTAACCAGTACAAATTAATACCGAATTTTAAAAGTTTTAACTTTATAAATTATTCTGATTGAAATTTAAAAAGAAAAATTGTAAAAATTCATTATTCATTGTAAAATTTTTTAAAGACAATAGTATCTATTATCTTATCCATAAAAACAATTCAAAGCTTTTCTAATTAAATAACATCTGTTTTTTTTAGTCTACAATTCAGAGCAGATTTTAGGTAACTGAAAGTCCTGGTTAAAAAAAAAAAGATTTAAATTCTTCAAATGTTTTTGCTTATAATATAAACATTAATCCCTGTAAAAATGAAATTTTTCAATTTCATAAAATTAAATAAGTGGGGTTAACAGATGTAGAAAAAAAAAAAAAAAAAAAAAAATACATTTCTAAAGTAATTTCATTCATTTGTGAATAAGTCCTGAAAGTTTTATTAAAAACTGGCAATTATTTGATTTTTCCAAGAATTTCCATATCAATGTGTTTTTCACCATAAAAAGATGCTAAAATTTCCTATATATGGTCACTTACTGATGCAAGAGAAAAAAAATAAAGAAATAAAAAGAAATAACCAAAATTTTAAATTGGCTTTTAAAAGGTACCTTAATTTCAGTATCCAAATTGTCAATCAGATCTATAGATGAAAAAGTTATTGAACAGCTGTTAGAGTATTTTTATGATCAATCAAAACAATCCTTTTAAAAATCTGTTAATATGAACGGGATAGAATTAGTTTCATATGATCAGTAGAACTTATTTCTTTTAACATTGAATTTTTAATATTAGTATAATTTTATGAACAATGAAAACCTCATCAAGAATCAGAAAAAAAAAAAAAAAAAAAAAAAACAGAATAGCATTTCTTTAAACACTATTTCTTACAGTAGATACTAAAAAAAAAAGTCAATTACAATGTAAAACAATTTGCATGTTAATTTTAAATCTTTTAAAATGAAAAACTATTTAAAATTACATTGGTCACAATGAAGTAAAATTTAAGTTAGTATTGGTTGCCATATTTTAATTTCTTTACAATTTGAAATGACTAGAATTTTATACAGTGCTACTATTAACTAAAAAGAACACATTTAGCATATGAAATCTTTTATAAAGTAGAAAATAACAGAATTATTAACTACTTCAAATGTAGCATAAAAGTTTCTACTTATGTACACTTATATGATTGATGTCGTTATCAAAGCTTTAGAAAGTGTGCAGTATTAAATTTACTGAATTTTTCAGAGAAAAATCTGAAAATTTTCAAAGTGTATGTTGAGTTTGAAAGTTAGTGAAAGATTAATGTGGATGTTTAATAAGATTGTTTTATTTTTAAGAATAATATTTAACTTTATTTTTAATACAGACCAACCTAGTAAAGTCTATAAATGAAGAGACTGAAAACTCATAATAGTAAAGAAGAAAGATTAGAGACCTAACAACACTCATGTTTGCAATACTAGTATACGATCTCAGTAGAGATATTGTGGGTTTGATTCCAGACCATCACAATTTTATTTTATACATATTATGGTCTAATTTCAATATAATAATGCTGAAAATGTTTGAAAATGTGAGAACTACCAAGATGAGTAAATGTGGTTGATCAGATGGTACACTTGATGCAGGCTTATCACAAATCTTCAATTTTTGTTTGCAAAGGTATATTATTCAAAATCTTTTGTAGCAGAGTTTGTTTTTTTAATAAGAAAAAAATTATTAAAATAAAAAGTACTCACATTTATGCATGTCATCCAAGAGGTTTCATAGTTGTTAAAAAAAAAAAAAAAAAAAAAAAAAAAAAACATCAATAGATTGAATAAAAATATGAAGCCAGAAAAACAATTTCGTATGAGGACATTTTCAAGGAAACATCAAAACTGCAGTCTCTGAAATTGAACCTTTATGGAGACTGACACCAACTAGTACACACTATAATTGAATTGTTTATAAATCTAATGTTTGAAAACACTTGTGACTTGATCATTTTAATGATGTCTTTAAAAATAAAGATTTATTTCAGTGTTTGGCTATCAAAGTTCATTGTAAATGTTTTTTTCAAATATTTCTTTTAAAGTAATATTTTTACAAATAATTTATTTCAATTTTTTTAACACAATATATAAAAACTTGTTTAATGTGATTTTTTTTTATCATGAAACATTAGAGAGTCCCCCAACCTTGAGAAATTAAGAAATTATCAAAAACTGAATCATATCTGGTTAAAATGACCCAATTATGTTTGCATTCTACTACTTAACTGACCTACTTAAAATCGCCCTATTTTATGTATTTCTATGTGGCAAGTACAAAAAAGAGAGTTCTTTTTAAGGTGAAATACATTTTTATGTGACTACTAAGAAAGCATAAATTGAAAAAAAAAATATAAAATAAACTTAATCAACTTTCAAATGATACAAATATTTAACGAGAATAATAGTTTGAAAAATTATAGCTTTCGTTCGTTTCATTACTAATTGCTGCTTAACAAAATCGAGTGTCTGTTAAGTTAACAGACACTCGATTTTGATCAAAGGATGCAAGGTAAATCAACAACACTAAGTACTTTTAAGTAGCTTGAAATATATCACATAAAATATGAGATGAATCAAAATAATTGTTAATTGTTACAATGTAGAAGTGTGTTTGTTAAAGAAAAACAAATACAATAAGAATTATAAACAGAAGCTGCTGAATTTTTACCATTAATATTTTTGTGACAAAAATTGGTTGCCTTTTCTTCTACACAGAGATATTTTTCCATTTAGTCAACCAGTCACAGCTTAGCCCCAGTCTTTTGCACAAACAACTTTCAAGATCAAGATTTCTAGAATGCCTCATTTTCAGTAGAATTCAAATAAATAAGGGATTGGTTTACAAACCATTCCCAACCTTTTTTTTTTTTTTTTTGCTGCCGATCATTGTCTTGTAACTCTTGTTAGTTAGACTCAACCAGACTTTTTACTTTGACAGCTTTTCAAAAGGGTAGGTAAACCTGCAATACAAATTTGCTCCATTCATAGTTCTTTCAATTACATTGCGAGTTTCAGTGCCATCTGCCCCCCCCCCTCGGGGAGGAGGGGGGGGGGTTACACACCATTTTTTGGCTCCCGTGATTTTTTTTTAAGTATAGCCTTTCTGAGGTTGTAAGCTTTCTCTCTACAAACACATGTGCAAAGTTGTAACCCCAAACTTTATTTTCATTTTGCCTAAATAATGTTAAAATCATACTCATATGATAAACTTCAGTCTAGGCTTAATAGAATAGAAAAACAAAAAAAAAAAAAAACTACAACTACTTACAATTTACATTGTAAATATAATTTATAAAATAAACTTTTTTGTAAACAGAACTATTTTTTAAATATTCTAATAACAGTTCATAAATTCTACTTGAACCTAATTTTAAATCCTTTTTTCAAAAAAGTTCCTTCCAAGTAAAAAACAGTAGTGAAAATTTTGGCTTATTTAAACTCTGTATTTTTCCAAGAGCTCTAACTGTTCTGAGCTCCAGAAAGAGCCATGATGCATTTGAAGATCTTAATTTATTCTAGAGATAATTAAAAGAACAATGGCAAAAAACTTCAATTGTGGAAACAATTTTTTAAGCTCCCTCAAAATAAAATAGTTGTTATTTAAAAACCCTTGAAATAATATCGTTTGTAACTTTAAAAACGACATTCTTTCATGTTTTTTTTTGTTTTTACGCCGTACGAAATGAGAATTTTTAGAACATTCCAAGAACTAGCAGATTACTCGCCATTTGTTAAGAGTTTCTATAACATTGTTCTTTTTTTCTTTTTCTTTTTTTTAAATAATCTTTTTTTTTATTTTTAGACTTTACCTCTTCTTGTAGTTAAGCAAACCCTTGTTTGCAAAGTCGATCCTAAACTACTAGGAGCTTAATTGCATGACCTTGTGCCAAACTAAGTTAACCTTTAGTGAGTACTTAAAACTAAAAAGAAACATTGGAAGAACTTATAGAAATTACGTAATGTGTGTGTGTGTGTGTGTGCGCGCACTCAGCTGCCATGTCAAAGATGACTGTTGCTTAACTGCTTGATTTCTATTTTCTAACAAGGGATTGTAATTTTTACAACATTGATTATTAAAAGAGAAAATGCGGAGTGAGTTTTTTTTTGTTTGTTTTTTTCTTTTTGGCAATTTTAAAACATTTCTTAATGTTAAAAAAAGAACAAGAATACATTCCAATTGTTTAACGAAATTGCTGTTTATGTTCATACATTCCAAACCAATGACATGTTTGTTGTCTTAAGGTGTGCACACATTTCCTCACTTAGAACTTTTTAATTACACAAATAATGGTACTCACAAGTTAACGTCATGTCTACACAAGTCACTACTACATTTTTTGTGCTACTAGGCTACTTTAAAAATAGGAGTAGAAACCACCGCCAACAATAGTTGTAAAATAGGACTGTTGATATATTGGCACGAAGGAGTGGAGAATTAGGGAAAAAATGCCACCAGCAGAACTAGCTAGTGAAAGAAAGAACTAGAACAACAAAACTGTCAACGAGGAGACCTTCCTATAAGTGAGAGGGTGTTGTAAAATGACGTCATACTGACATTGGTTTGAGCTTCTTCCTCAGGTTAGACAGCAATGATGATAAAACAACAGAAAGCAAAGTGGAATACTCCCTCCCTAGTGACATTAAAAACCTAACAAGGCTATAATAAAAGAAAAAAAAAAAGAAAAAAGGACGCAATAAATAAATATGCACTGTCTTGTTTCGGTATGATTTTTACGCGAAAGTGATAAGATTTAATAACAGCATCTCTAAAACTAAAATAATTCAATTAGAAAAGACTTTTTCGTAGATAGATAGCACCCCTCCATGCAAAAAAAGAATCATTTCAATGATTGTGACCAGGCCAACCTGTTTAGAAGGAAATGGAAAAATAAATGTAACTTGTTGGGATGCAAACCCACCGGAAAACATTTATTTTGTGCATACATTCCCACATTTAAAAACTTCTTAATTTCATTTCAGCTATATACAAAAAAAAAAAAAAAAAAAAAAACCTGCGGCAGATGCGTGACAAAAACAAACAAACAATCACAATAATACCATTCTGTTTGTCACGTTCACGTTAGTCAAGAAGTCAAGTCTAGACCTCATTATCTCTCTTCACAGGAAAACGAAGATATGTCAATGTCATGCTAAAGCTAATGGTTACATTTCATTTAATTGATTTGAATATTTCAGTTTGTTTAAATACATAAGTTTTTTTTTTAATAAATGATTATTTTTCATATCTTAATCTCTATTTTAGGTCAACTCAAATAGATTCATAAACAGCAACATCAAGGAGTGAAAAAGATGTTCATAAAAAGACTAAAAAAAAAAAAAACAAAGATATATCAATGAAATGAACTAAACAAAGAATAAAGTTATTATTACAAAAATTGGAAAAAAATCAAAGAGAAAAGGGTTATACATTTATTTATAACTCATTCATTATCAATATCATTGATTACAACTATTTTAGATTTAGAGTAATTTTTGTTTGAATTGAACGTACTTAACTTGTTTTTTTACCACTTTAACGACAAAAATACCATAACTGTAACAAATTAACAATTTGACAGTAAATAAATACTATATAGGGGGACATGTTAATTAAATAACGTAGAAAGTTAGGCCTTCAAGTAAGAAGAGCAAGACATATGGACCTGTGATAAAAAAAAAAATCTTTACTAAAAATGAACTATGAAGTAACAATAAAAACAATAATTGTGCGGAGGGGCAATAGTTTGTCAAGCTTAGTTTATGTTTCTTTTAAGAACCCAAAGTTGTATCGTTATTACTGTTTCTAGAGTTAAAACGAAAAGAATTGGAGGCCAAATAATAATAAGTTAAACTAGGGTGTTGGGAGAAAGAAACGAATTCAACCTTAACAATTGTTATGTTGAGGTGTAACAGAATCAGTGACACAATCCAGTTGATTTATTTTATTTTTAATTGAAGCAATTTTAAAAAAATACTTTGCCAGTAACACGAAAAAATAAAATAAAGAATCGACAAATATAAGTAGATATACTAACTGAGATGATCAACAAAAAGTGGTTCCTATTTCTAAACTTTAGTTAGCTGTCGGTAAATTTAATCTGTTGTTAGCTTTGGTTTCGGAAGTTTACGATTATCCATTTTAAAGTAGACTTTATGTAAAAATTTCCAGATTTGAATGCGAGTGAAAATAATTTAAGATTAGGATATTTTTTTAAAAATTATCACCATCATGGCAATGTGTTTTAGAACGAAGAGAGATTCAAACCTGTAGAGAGTGAAAATACAAAATAATTACGAAAAGATGATGGAACAAACTGATATTCCCAGATCACTAATATAGTAGTCGGACACTGGTAGATGTCATATTATAATGCCTTTCATCTCTTATAAATACCCTAAGCAATTTAATCAAATATGACTTGATACAGGTCAAATATACCAAATCCCCATCAGGAAAATAAATTAGATCGCATATGGTTCATCTTACAGTTAACATAAAAACTCGTGAAAAAACGGCATACAAATCCATTTTATCATGTGTAGCTGATGACAAGAGTAGACATTTCCAGAGATCAAAATTTCACGTGGTTTATTTTCAAAATTATAAATATACACACAAAAAGTGAAACATATAGGATCTGAAAGAAATAATAATAAAGACTAAGAAAGCCAGTCTTGAATTAAAGTTGAATAATAAAAAAAAAAAAAAAACAAATAATAGCAACTAATAATGCCTTAAAATGGAAAAGAGAGTGAATATTTTCTTGTGATCCGATCAAGTGACATTACAGACGGGCAAAGAATAACACTAGCAAAAACTGAGTTCGCATTTAATGTGACAAAAATTGCGAAACTTAAAGAAAGCGTGTTACTGTTAGGATTTATGAAAAAGGAGGGGCATTAAGTTCAAATGTATTTAGTTGAACACAAGAAAGTTTCAGTTTTTTTTTATGATAAGATTATTTTAAGTATGAACTAAAAAATCATTTAGTTCTCTAACAAAAAAAACAAAAATTTTCTTACTACTTACCGTGTGAAAAAAAAAACTAACTGTTGGATTTAAGTTTTTAAAAACTTAAAATTCATTTTTAGTTGTTTTTAAAATGTCAATTATCAGATTTCAGTTTTCTTAAACACTTTAAAACATAACTGTTTTATTATTAATATTAAAAATAGAATTTATTTAAAAATATTACAATGCACCGATTTCAAAATTTAATGAAAGTTTTTGAAAATTAATGAAGAGCTAAAAATTCAAATATATAGTTTGTTTTACTCTTGACGATTCTTCTTCTTAATTGACTTTGTTTCTTGTTCAAATATATTTTTTTAACATTCTTTCATAATTTTGCGTTCAACCTAAAAAGAAAAAATTCTTTGATTAGATCTTTTATTCTTTAATGTTCAGTATTTTCTAGAGTTTAATACCAAATAGTTTTTAATTTAATGTTAACTTTTGACGTTTTTTTGTTTTTGTTTTGTTTTTTTCAAAACTTTTTGTCTCACTTGTTTAGAGTTCTTAATCGTGAATAAACCAAAAATTAAATGAGGTAAGGAAAAATTATTTTTTCAGGTTTGTTTTGTAGTTATTATAAACTTGTCCACTTTTGTGAGCGTGTGTTTCGTATTTTTCCTTTTTAGTTGCAAAACAAAATAAGCAAATTAAAATAAATAAAAGAAATGATCAAATATTTGAGGACGAACATAAAAAGATGAAAGAAAAACGTAAGTTTACCTTTAATATGCTGCCTTTTGTAAAGCTTAACTCGTCGTTAGCAGTAGCCTTAAAGTCGTATTTAGCTATTGCCTCCATGATGAGTCGATATATGCGTTATTATAGTTTGTTTTGTTTTTTTTCTTTTTTTTTTTTTACTTTTCCTTTGGCTGGTGCCTGCCAGGACGGCTTCCTCCTTTTTAGCTTCTCGGCTCTCCTCTCTCGGGAAAAGATCTTGGACAGTATAATCCTAAATAAGTTTGGGCCTAGATTTTTTTTTTTTAAACTTTTCTTTTTATTGAAGATGATTCCACACCCCGACCATCGGGAATATTCTTCGAATTTCACAGAACAATACTTAAATGTGTTGTTTTATAAACAACAATCAGAAGTTAAATTAAAAAAAAAAAAAAAAAAAACTTTGTTGCCAATATATATATATATATCTGGACAGCAATTAAGAATTCCAGTTAGAAGCGTACCGTGGCTGACTGTATGGATCCTGTTGCCTGCCACTTACTTAGCAAGCCGCCAATTCTGATTGGTCAATACGCTTTGATAATTACAAAACTCGAAATGGACTTTCTCTTAACTTACTCCTTTGAAAAACAAAACAAATTCGATTCGATAATTGTTTAAAAATGTATTAAAAGTCACAAGTATATTTTCTTTTAAAAATGTGATAAACCTATCATCCTTACGTCATTTTTTTTTACTTAAAAAACGATAGAAAAATATAGGTAAATATAAAAATATGGAATGAGGAAAACGTTTCCTTCTAATATTTTTAGTAGCTTCTGCCGAGGAAGAAAAATAATGAGGAAGAAAAGCAAAAACTTTTTCTATGGAATGGAACTTTTAATTGTAAAAATGAAATTTATAAGAAACTGATGTTGGTAGTTTTAAGATATAGTATGTATCACAACATATATAGTTTTAACTTTTAACGAACTAAAAAGAAATCGTTATATTTACTTTTTTTTTTACGATACATTCCAAAAAACACAACAGTTTTCAAAAATTTGACCTCGCAAGTATTGGAATGTATTCAGTTTTTCAGACATGAGTGTGCAATGTTATGACTATAAGAAGCTGCTCTCCGTTAATTTAAAAATATCAAGTCGTTTTTTGTTTTTGTTTTTTAATTAAATTTGTTCATTTCTCACTTATGAATCTTTCCCTGAAAATGTTTTTAATTATTTACAATTTTTTTCAATCTATCGATTTTCCAGTGATTTTGCATATACAAACTTTATTAAAAAATCTCGTACTTTTGCATCAAAACTAGAGATTATGTCGATGTCTGTCAGCATTTCGGGTGTCAAACTGTGAACCATAGCCTATATTTCTGATTTGGTTATCTACCCCTGTTATTTGTGAGGACTTCTTTTAGTGTTTCCTCGTGTTCTGTATTGGTACTAAAAACTTTTCTCTCAGCAAAAAGGAATCCCCCCAAAACAGATCGATATAGGAGTCCTTGTAGTAGCTATATATTGTTCGTTGTAAAACTCAAGGGAATACCATAACTTTCATTAGCTAAGATTTTTAGGCACATGAAATTACTTTGAGATAATCAAGTCAAGCAAGAAGAAGAGACTAGCTGTGATGATGAACGAAATAGACCTTGTCCTTTACTTCAGTTTTTGGACTAGAAGAAATTTGCTTTATTTTTTACTTTATGACAAAAGTTAAAAATAAATGAAAATTATTCAATTTATGACTTGACCAGTAATAAATAGTCCATGGAAATTTTATTTCTTAGATTTCATTTCATCGATAATGAATCTAAAAAAAATGTTTTCTTTTCAAACTTCGGGTTTTTAATTCAGTCTAGAGCCCAGAGTGAAAAATTAAAGTAAAATCCCTTGTTGGAATAAGAGAATTTAAAACATAAAGTAGTACGAGAAAAGAAGGGAGGGTTAAACTGATAAAAATTGGAAAGGAGTGGGAGCAAGGCAATGTGGCATATATACGCCTTCCTTCTTTAAGGACAATGTATTTATTTTTTTAAATTGTTTACCTTTTCTTTCTGTCTCAGAGTAAAATAATTATTATCATCATTATCTCTTTATTTGATCACGTTTTCAGATTATCCAGAGTAAGCATCCATCATTCCACGTCAATATTTATTCTTTCTCATTGGTAATTTCTAAATCTCAACGTTTATTTATTTTTTATTTTGTGTGTGTTTGCACGAAACACTGAAAGTTGGTTGTGTAAGAAGTTAAGTATATGAGTGTGCAAATTGTGACATCAAATACGATTTTATTATTTATATCTGCTTAATGTGTCTTCATGCTCATTTTAGCTGTTCTTGTTTGATGGAAATAACTAAATTCCGCTTAAAAATCAGTTTACTTTAAAAATAACTTCTGCTTTGTTATCCGTTTCAAATTTTGATCATTTGTGATCTTCATAAGTAAGCGATTGTTTTTCAATGTGTTTTTTTAATAATATTGCTTAGTTATTGAAATAAAGCTATTTTTTTGCTCTAAAAGTGGTAACAACTTAGAATTTAGATCACAGCATGGGAGTAAAGGGAAGTAATCTTTTAATAGAATATTTAGGCTACCAAAGTTTTTAAATCTCTCAAAGAAAACGCTACTGCAGTGGAGGAAAAATATCAATGGAGTACATGTCACATGTGAATCCTCGTATCATTGCTAGTACAAATTAAATAACAATTTCTCTAAAATGATCTCTAAAATATAGCATCTATATCTAGATAATTAGCATCTGTAGATGGAATAAGCAAACATTAAAAAAGTAAGAGAGTTATTAATTTTATATCAATGTCACTTTATATTTTATTCAGAACAATGCAAAATACTTTTTCCTTAATATCTGTGCTTTGTAAGTTTATAGAAAATACAGCATCAATCTTGATTTAATTATTAAAATAGGTCACCACATTTAGTGAAAAATACTAAACTCATTTCATTTACAACTTCATAAGTCAAAAATGTTACATTTGTCATTCATGCATTTAATTTTGGGTGCAATTTTATGCTAGTCATTTAGAAAAGAATGTTTTATAGTCATTTACTTGTAAAATATAATCTCAAATGCTATATCTGTTATATTATTCGATCTCAAGTCAATGTATTAGAATGAATTATGTAATATATTACAAGGTTATGAACCAGGTTTCAAATTTACCATAGTTTGTATTCATTTAGTTCAAACAGGATCCACATTTTAACCTGTCTTTCTCCTAAGCATTTTAACACTAATTATCTTTTATCTCATCATCAATTCAAAGTTTTAAAAGTTTAAAAAACAGCATTTATTGATATTCATAATTATTAATTGCTTCAACAATTCTTTATTTTTCTATAAACATTTTACAGACATACTGGAAATATTTTATTATAAGAAAACCTGCTGAATGTGAAAGTGATATGGATTCATTGAAAACTATTATTATAAAGAATGCTTTTATTTTGCACCAATACTGGTTTCTACCAACACCAAATAAAACCACTCTTAGAGAATAAAAGTGAAAAAATTTATATTTTTGATTTTAATCAATACAGAGCTCATGGATATTATGTATATAATTGAAATTTTTATTTAAACTAAAGCAATGTTGAAAAACAATGTTACGAGGCTTGGTGGAGTAATGGATAGCAGCTCGGATTGAGGAATCTGGGAAGCGAGTTTGAATTCCAGTCAAATCCATTACATTTACTTATGTACTAATATCCCTGGGAAAGGTATGAATCCTCTTCTTCTCCCCCCAGCTATGGGTAAATAGCAGGAAAGACCAGGTTCTATAGCCTTGGATGGCAACTGGTTTACTGCAGAAAGAAATGGCAACCTACTGCAGGAAAAAATCTGCCTCATCAGTTATGTATTGAAAGATACATGATCACCTAAGCATATATCATGCATGGCACATAACTGAATGTTGAAAACTGGCTGATAAACATGAGAATAGCTCAACAAATTTTCAATGTTTTATATTATTCCAAATTATTATTATTTTATATTATTCCAAACTATTTTTAATGTATAATAGTGATATTTCTAATTTCTAATATAGAATTATTTATAGAATTTAGATTCTTGTAGAAATATTCAGTATTCTAGAAAAAATAACTTCAAAGATAATAATACAGGAACATATGTCAATATATTTCTTATACAACACAACAAATTAAAAAATGTTATTTTCATTATTTATACAAGAATATGGCATGCAGTGTCTTTTGTGACTGCTCCTGATCTTGAATGATCTGACCTCACATGACCCATGTAAAAAATGAATGTTTTGTGAGACATTATGCCAGAAGTTATATCAATGTGATTCTTCATTTGAGCATAATCATGGTCAGTGGCATAGCTAAGGAAGGGCAGACCGCCTTGGGTGCCAGCACAGGAGGATAGACACAATGTCACCCCCAACAAAATTTTTCAACCAGGCTAAGGTGCCAAAAATAGTCTGAAAACAGTGGTGGAGACACAGAGTTTCGCAGACAGGCATATGACCCCCCCCCCAGTTTTGTGCCCCTGTCAGAAATTTTCTAATAAATTGTCGGGAAATTTGTGAGTAGGAAAAATAGCAATGTTTTCAGCTTTCATGTGTTTCAGTTGCTACAATCTTGGTTACTAACATGAGACATTGTTGTAACATTTTATCGGATGATATGGTGTTTTAACTCTGCATCATTAAACAAAGCGAAATACGAAACCAAAAGTGCAACAATTTCAGTCTTGCCTGTGTATCAATTTGCTGAGATACAATTTTCCATTGAGTGAGCGATATACTTTTGAATATATCTACTAGTGTTGGGACGATTAATCGGAATTGGAAAAATTTGTGCCTATTTTCCAATTCCAAAAACAATTCTTTTAAATTTTTAACTTAATTTTCCATTATTGGTACTAATGATAAATATTTATTGTTTTTAAATTATCACTAAAACTAAAATCATAATAACATCAAAATACGATGTAAATTTATTTTACTTGTATAAAGAAAAACAAAAAAATAAACTTTGCATAAATTCTCTAGGTAACCTTTAAAAGAATGCAGTTGATTTACAATGTTCCGAAAAATGCTTAAAAATTAAATAGAACATTTTTGTCAAGAAAAATACTTTCAAACATCATTGATAATTAAATGGTACCCAGAAAATGATACACCGGAAAATTAGCAACAGAAAATTACGTCAACGAGCCAGTCGAGACTGTCGGATCTGGCTGCGCTGTCCATTGAAAACGAGCTTACAAGACAAACAGATTTTGACGATGTCATTGACCAGTTTGCCACAATGAAAACAAAAAAACATTCATTCTAAGACCATAGTATCGAATGTCATTCTTTTGTGTATTGCTGTGTTTTGTATTTAGTTGTTCTAAAAGTGAACAGTTGCATTTTAAAAATCTTTTGATTTCAACTGATTATTTTGTGGTATTGGATTTTGTCTTGGAGCATACATGTAAACAGTAATGTACCGGTCAGTAGAGTAAAGTAGAGGTAGAGCATGTATGAAAATTTAGCTACAGCTAACCATTCAGCATAGGGTGAATCGGGGTCATTGGGGTGACATTTGAGCGGACTGCCTCAGGTGACGTTTACTCTAGCTACGCCACAGATCATGGTACAAACAGATGAACAAAAGCCTCCACTGTAAGCATAGATTCGGTTTAAGTACATTATAAAAAAGCTGAAATATCCAAAAATTAGAGTCCATTGCCTAAATAACAGTCACTGCATAATATAGCATGAAATCTACTAGGTCCTAGGATTATTGCAGGAGTATATCTATCCAGCTATGTTCCAGGGCTGTTCATAATAATTATATTTTGAGGAATATGGGTGTAGGAAATTTAGTGATGTCTGTAGCTTGTCGCCAAAGAGCACAGTATACTATTTTAGCCAACTGAATTAATTTCTACCAAAATTTAAGATTCATTTGTCTGCTCCAAATTGATGAGGGCGATAATAATAATAAAAGAAAAAGCAAAAAATGAACATTAAATCAAGGAATCTGTAATTTGTGTGGAATATTTCATGCATTTAAACTATTTTTATGAAATATGTTGCTTAAACTAATAGTACCATCTTTATTTACTAATATTACTATTACTTTATTTAATAGTACCATCTTTATTTACTCAACCATTTTATTTGTGCACTTAGTATAAATGTTATTACTATTACTATTCATTAGCAGAATAAGAAAAAATCTAATTGCTTTTAAAAATTAAATTAAGAAAAATTATCCATATGTATTTTGAAATTAAATTACTTAAAATGAAACTAAAATAATAAAGATTTAAGAGAAACAGAACAAAATGTTTCAAGTTCTGAGTGAAAATTTCCTAAAAAGAAGCTAGAAATAAATAAAATGCCAGATTGTTTTTGAAGAGCTAGCATTAGTTAAAGACTTACATAATATGTACTGCAAATATCTATGATATTAACTTATTGTATAAACTGAAAAATTTGCAATGGTCCTGCATGAAGTAAAATAACTGTTTAAATTTCCATATATTAATTCTCAAGATAACTTCAATCAAGACCAACATTCAGAACATGTGAAAGACAGTTTTTACAAAAAAGAGGATTTATATATATATATATATATATATATATATATATATATATATATATTACTCAGTAAGATTATATGATTTCTACACATTATGCACATAGATGTAGATGAATAAGTCTTTAGCTGAATTTTGATCTGAAACATTTACTATATAATGTTTCATCCATGTGATTAATGGAGAAGCATTGGATTAAAAGAAGAAGATTATGTTGAAAAATATTTGTTGTGTAAAATAAATACTTTTTGAATAATTTGGCTACAGATGTATTAATGTACTTATGCACACTTATAAAAACATAGATAAAAACCCAGCCAATTATGTTATATTGCTTTGTCTTTCACTACCCTTTAGTGCTCCAGTTTTACTCTGCCGCATATACTTTTCTTAGCACACACGCACATTCTTATAAAATTAAAAATACTTTAAAACATTTTTTCTTATTCTTAAAAATAACAAATCCACTTATATTTCACTCAATGGTTGATTGATTTGTTATTTTTTGGTTTATTAACTCTTTGTGGATTATTTAAAGCCAAAACATGTTTTTGATTGTGAGAATGAATCTTTTTTTTTGGTGAGTGAATATTGCATTAACAGTTTTTGTTTTTTTGAGAATAACAATGATTTTTCCAGATACAAGTCTTACTATTTAACCCATAGCTAGGGAGAGGAGATAGATTCATACTTTTTCCAATGGTATTTGCAAATAAAAGAATGGAATCTTTCAATGGAACTTGTCAAATATTAATGAACTTTCATTTTTCCCAAGAACTGAAATACCTATTTTGGAGTTTCTGATAAATATAGCAATGTCTTTTTAAATGCTTTAGCATAGAATATAATTAATTAATCTGATTATTTAAAATTATACATGTATATAGAACATTTAAATAATGATAAAATAATTAATAATGGTTAATTTACTAAATCAGTACTATCAAAAATGTTTTATTACTGTAATGATAAGTAAATGTAAGAGCATATGGATGAGAGATAATTGATATAAACTTGAGTAGTCATGAAGGGTCAGAAATTGTCCGTAGCAATTATGAGCAACTTGTAAATACTACTGCTATATATCATGACAATGGGTTTGCTGATAGGATGCAAGCCCAAGAGGACCCCAAAGAAGTTGAAAGAAAATGAGGTAACAAACCTTTTTATGGTGACTGCAGGAATTGAGGCATTCAAAAAAGTTTCAATAATAGTCAATACCCTAAAATTAGAAGAACTGACTTTTAAGGGATAAAGTAAAATTATATTAAGGAAGATGCGACCAAAAAAGATGTTGGCTCTGGCAGAGTAGACAAAATGTCTCCATAAAACAAGAATCCAGTGTTACACAATAAAAAAAGCATAGGTATAAAATGCTTGTGTAACTTCAAATAGGAAACATGTTTTTGATTGCTTCTGTGGAATTCATACAACTGAGAATGATTGAAAATTTCAACAAATGTGAAAGTCAACAGGTAGATGTAGAAATTGCTAATACATACTTATTAAAGGGGACAAAAAAACAAATGCCAATATTGTGGATGAGAGAAAGACACATGTAAAAGACATATAGCAAATGCACCAAAAAAGAACCGCTTCTAAGTTGTATGCAAAGTTAAAAAGAAAGACATTGAAAGTGTCACTCAGAAGCAATATGAAGATAAAAATGAGAGAGAACTTTTTAATGCAAGTTAAAATAAACAGCACCAATTTAGATATGCAAATGGAGACAGGGAAATTTGGGGAAATGACTAGGAAAACCAAATTTTCAAAAGATTTATCTACAGCTTTAACAATTTGATATTTCAGTTATACAAAAACTAGGATGCTTTAAAGGATCCCTTGAATTAGACAAGAGATTTGAAATAATACCCATAATTGTTGCATACTGGAATAAGCATCACAAATTTTTTGGAAAGGATTTACTCAAAATTAATTCTGTGAATACTGAAGAAACTGACATGCTAAAAATTATACAGTAAATCTCAAGTTAAATAATGTTGCTACTAACAAGCAAAATAGTTGCTGGTATAGTTGAGTCATTAGTAATATTGAAACTAAGAAAATTCATGGAGCAAAGCCATTTTTGAAAATGTCCCACCTGGTGGCAATAAATGGACATTGCCTATTCTAGTTTTTGAAAAAGTCAGAGACCTTTAAATATGTAGTGATTATAAAGTGGGGGTAAACTATAAAGTTTGCTCAGATTTGTACCCAATTCTGAATGTTGAAGTAGCATTACATTTGTTAACAGGAATGAAAATCTTTATGATAGTTGTCACAACTACTAATGCTGATAGGTTTGTTGAGATGGACAAGAATTGTTGTATGGAATAAAAAAGACTAGTACTATTTAAAAAAAAAAAACCATAGAGCAAGTCATTGGAGACAATATTGAAAATATTGTGTATTATCAAGATGACATTTACATAAGAGCCCAAAATAAAGTAGAACTAAAAACTGAAATTATGTTGAGACGATTAAGAAATGCAAGAAAGTCATCTACATTTGATCAATACTAGTTTTCATAAGGAGCAAATAGATTGACAGAAGATGGCATTGCCATTGCTCTCTATATTGTATTGAGCCACCTAAAGAAAAGAGGTAGCTATTGAGAATGCTTTTTGTTTACTTCAGCTCCACCTTTTTTGATCATCTCTAACAGACTGGATACAAAGTTCACTCCATTATGATTGTCTCAATCCATCATTGGGTTAAGTACTTTCTAATAAACTATCAACAAACTGTCAGAATATACCCACACCTCTCTCTGCCACACTCATGCTCATCACCAGTATCCTGCAAGAATGTTTAAGACTTCTTCTGTATAATATCTACACTTGTCATTGTGTTTCTATCCATCCCACCAACATGATCATTAAGTTTGCAGATGACACTACAGTAGCCAGGCACATTTTGGAGGATGATGAGGCAGACTACAGGAGTGGAATAAAAAGAATGGCTGCATAGAGCTCTGAGAATAATGCTTTAAACTCAAAAGAGTTGATGGTAGACTTTCAAAGAAATATACCAGCCCCTTCCTTTGATTATCAGTGGGGTTTGTATGGAGAGCATAGATAAAATTAAATTTCTGGCCATGAGCATTGCAGAGGAACAGCTCTATTTACTGAGAATTCTCATAAAAAATAATTTATGAAGAGAGCTCTTCTGATGACCATCTATCTACCACTGCTCTATTAAGAGTGTGTTGGTATACTGCACTCTGTTTGATATGCCAGCTGTTCAAAAGAGCCCTCTAAAGGATTATAGGTGATGCCCAGAAAATAAATTGGATGCTCACTGCTCTCCTTGGAGAACATTTCTAATTCTTGTTATCACAAAAAACATAATAAAAGACAGCACACATCCCTGGTATCACTTGCTTAACTGTTACTCTTAGGATAATATTTTAGTTTGACAACAAAGCACTTGAGGGAGAGCTGTTATCTTTGAACCCTGTATAAAATCAATGCTGCTGCTACTGCATGCTGATAATTTTCAACATATTTAAACATTATTATTTTTTTTCATTTGATAGACTTTTTTTGTCTGTATTGTTGCACCTGGTGGTGACTGCTGTCCAATTTTATTGTACATTGCACATTAATAAGAAAAATAAATGAAAAAAAAAATATGTATACAACAGTAGTGAAATATTGTTCCTGGAATATGCCATTTTGAAGGAGGGTGTGTCATTAAATCAAGTGCTAATAGAAAAAAAAATACTGAAAGTATCTGTGCCAGAAAATAAAAAAGAAATGGAATCCTTTTGAGGATTTGTAAATTTTCATAGACAATACTTAACAAGGTAAAGAGAATTGATTGAGCTCTTTGCCAAGCTAAGAAAAAAGAATGTGGAATTTGTGTTTGGAAAAATATTTCTGTTAACATGTGATCATAGCTCATTAGGATTTATATTCAGTCTGTAGAAAGAATTGGCACAATGTTGAAGATGTTAAGGAGAGCAATAAGGCAGGTTTTGACATAGAATATGTCAAGAGTAATTCAATACCATACGTAGATGTGCTATCAAGATTGCAATTTTAAAAGTCAAAAAAGAACACAGATGAAAAATT
Organism: Acanthosepion lycidas; assembly: GCA_963932145.1. Taxonomy (NCBI): domain Eukaryota; kingdom Metazoa; phylum Mollusca; class Cephalopoda; order Sepiida; family Sepiidae; genus Acanthosepion; species Acanthosepion lycidas. Next base: position 11,793,422 of record OZ010591.1, read on the forward strand.
GAAAGATACATTGGTTTCTGGGTAGAGACTGATCTTTCATAATTGGAGAGAATATCTGAAGAAAGTATACAAGACCCAGTATTAAGTAGAATAAAATGAAGAATTAGAAAGAATAGATGGAGTAATTGTTCTCAAATTGAAAGACCCTACAAGGAAGTAAGACACAAATTGACAATAGAGAAGGGAGTAATTTGCAATGGTGATCTGATGGTAGCTCTAGAAACACAAGGAAGGATCTTAATAAATACTGTATATGATGATATACATTGTAGAATAGCAGCTACTCAAAAAAATATAAAGTTAGAAGCATGGCGGCCACCATATTCAAGAGATGAGCCAAATGTAAAGAAATATTTATTTCTTTACATTATTATTAGGTGTATTAAAAGATTTTACAAGATTTCTGAAACATTTTTTTCTATTAGGTTGGTGCAAAAATAATATCGTTTTTTGACGTTAAAAATACGTCAAAAAACGATATTATTTTTGCACCAACCTAATAATATAAATTTTTGGTGAAAACAAGTAAATATTGTTACTTTTAGAAATAGTGATATTGCCTTGAGGCGTTTAAGACAATTAAAATTTTTCATTCATCTATTTGGTTCAGTAAAAAAGATATAATTACCAGTTGGTTTTGTACCAGATTGGTGAGATCTTCCATCAGTGGTCAATATTTGTGAAATTTGCTTGACTAACAAAGTGTACATTTTAATAAATGTTCCTGTTAGCTTATATCACTGAAAAAGATTTCTTTTCTACAAAATAATGAACATATATCAAAAAATGAGTTTTACTTGCTGTTTTCATGATGTGTCTAACATACTTAAAAAAAAACTTTTGCAATATTTTTATATATCTACTATATTATGAAATGAACCAAGTAAATATTGTTAATTCTGTTTATTATAAACAGAGCATTTACTTAAATATTTGTGTCTATATAAATAATGTATAACAATAAAATATATTAAAACAATTGTCGGACTATATCCATTTCATAATATACAACATCATTTGTTTATGTTAAGATAATCTTCAAGCAGATATTCAAGGAAAATCATGGGAAATTTGTAGTTTAAAAACAGTAAATCAACCTTGCTAACCAGATGCTTCCTTCGTAGCTAAAATGGTATAGCATGTCAGGCTATATGATGGTTCTGTGTAGGATACAGGTTTGATTTCTGTCGGAGGACAAATATTTTCTATGAAATTTCTTGGACATTCAGGCCAGTAAATGTTGTTAATACTGTTTACTATAGACAGAGCATATACTTAAATATTTGTGTCTATATAAATAATGTATAACAATAAAATATATCTACTATATAAATCTACATGCATGATACCTAGAGTAATTTCAGCAAAATTGTGTGGATTATCTGCAAACTGCCCAAATTTATTAAGAACTCTATAATCATTAGATTATTTTTGGAAAAAATTATATCAACCCAGTTTTCACCAAAAGACTATGAAAAATAAACTTCAGGGATAGAAGTAGAGCTGTAATAGAATTATACAAAATAGATTAGCAGCAAACTAAATTCAGAAAAATAAATTCAATTGCAGATTTTTGATATTTTTATTTTAGCAAAACCTATTTTTCTTTTTTCATAATGGGTACATTGGTTGAAATGTGTCTTTTTTCATTAAATTAAAGACTACTGGAATATGTGAGACATTTTTGATATTCATTTATAAACATACAAACTAACGATGAGATGAAGAAAATATGGTGAAAGAGAAAATCACTTACCAAGGGAAAGGGCATGTGTATTCTGTAGGATATGCTGAAAACAAAATAACCAAAATAGAAACAAGTCAGTTGCAGGTGTTGCCATAAATGTGTCTTGGATATGCTAATATTGTGTGTCCTCTCCCACCTGTTGAACAATGAAAAAAATTGTTCCATCAATAAAAGTGGTTGGTGTTATCAAATTGAAAAGTTATTTTTCCACTTTGTCCATCAGCTTGTGCATTGGATTTCTGACCATTTACATATATTGCGATTTGTGACATTGGATCTATGATTCATGATTTTGACATTTCTTTCTGCCCCTGGATCTTTGAGTTTTGACTTGTGATTTGTTTATTTTGTTGTGGAATTGAGTTGCCATATCAATTTTTGAAGAAGCTATTTCAGTGACATGATAGATGACAAATTTGATCCAAAATTGATTCCTGAATTTGATGGCACTAGGTCAATAGTAGAATATGTTGAGAAAGTCAACCTGATATGCCACTACTGTGGTGTGAAGCAGCTCAAAACCATCATTCCCCTTCAACTGACTGAAAGGGCATTTGAAGCATATCAGCAATTGATCAAGGAAGAGAGAGTGAATTAAGGACACGCTATACACTGTTTTTGCTGCAAACAGGTTCTCTGCATATGAGCAGCTCGAAGCTCAGAATCTGCACCCAGGTGAAACTGTAGACATTTACTTGGCTTATTTGAGAAAGTTGGTGGTACTGTTTGGAGGAATGCACGATGGCATGCATATTTGTCCATGGACTCCCTGTCTTTGTATGATGACATATTTGGTCGGCCTCCAGGATGGACTTGCTGTTGCTTGAATGACCCAGGCCCAGGTGCTTATGAAGGAAGAGTCAAAAGAACAACTAGTGGTAGTAGCTGCAAGGATCACCCAAAGAAAACATGTTCTTCCAACCATGAGCCCTTTAAGTGCTTCAGATGTAATGGCCTAAACCACCAGAAGGGGCAAGCAACTCAGGTGCATTGCTGCTGCCATAGGTGCTAGAGCACCTGTCACAAGATTGTCTGGCAAACGGGTCAAAGGGGTAATGCATCAGCACCAGCTTGTCCCCTTCCAGGATGAAAATGCAGCACTACCACTTGTGATGCCTCTCCTGCCTGACCACGTCAGTGCCAGTCTCTCTTCCCAATAAGTCATGAAAGGGATGCTCCCAATAATTGACATACACACTGATGGGTCGAAATGTAATGCCCTCATGGATACAGTTTGTGTTCACTTATGAATGTATCCAATTTTTGCCTATGGAAATGACAAAAGGTGTATGTGTTGATGGCTAATGGAAAGGTCCTCAAGAGTCACAAGCATGTAAGACCACATAGACAATTGTGACTATCAATATAGATGTTATGGCCATGGAGTGCAAATTGTTAGGATTTGACCTGCTCTTTGGGATGGACATCATCAAGAGGTGGGGCGGTGTTCCTATTACAAAAATGGATGAAGTCGGGTTTATTAATCCCCATATTTGTGCAAATTCTGCTGTAAATCAGCTTGACTTTATAGCAGAATTTGACCATAATATACCAGGACCTGGACAGCATCATGAAAGTGGTCAGACAGCCACCCAATAGAATATCTGAAGAACCAGGTATCTGAGTACCATCTGTCTAAGCAGGCAAGTAGTGAATATCAGTGTGAACTAGAGGCATGGATAGATGGCAGGTGCCTGATACCTTACCCCATAAAAGAACTCAGTCCCCCAAGGGACCTGATCCCATTAATGGTTGTAATTCAAAAGAATAAAGGAAAGGTTTGCCCGGTGTTAGATCACCACGAGCAAAACAAGCATGTCAAGACATACATGGTTCATGCAGATGTTTGTGCCAAAAAATTGAGAGAATGATAAAGAAAAGGACCCAATGTTTTTGTGCTTGATCTTTGCAAGGTATACTGACATATGTATTGATTGTTGTGGCCATTTCAAATCATCACTTATAAGGAATGGCGATACTGCCTGACAAGAATGGGATTCAGGTTCAGTGTGGCACTGGCTATCATGAAAGCCATTGTGGATACTATACTGGCAAAAGATGAGTCCATTCTTCAGGCCACTTCAACCCATAATGATGACATCTATGTCAATGAATACATGAAATTTGCAACACACATAAGACATCTCACTGATTTTGTATTGACATGAAAAGGCCCAGAACAATTGGAGGACAATACCTGAGTGCTCAGCTTGCAAGTTTGCAGGGAGCAGAACACCTTGTACTGGAAGCAGGGGGAGTGAAATACCAAAAGTACCTTAAGTCTTGACTTGGCAAAAAATATTTTCATAATGCAGATAATTAATAGGACGCTTTCTTTTGTGTGGCTGGCTCCATATTGTGACTGCCTTCATCAAACACAGAGCAACTGAGGCTACATTTGGCTGGGATGATAAAGTAACAGACCCCCACCCCCACCAAATAACATGATTATGGACGTCATTACCAGAGTACTCCAAGACAACTTTGTGTGAGGCAAGTGGCATGTTAATGGACATGAGTGTGAAGTACGAGTCCATGTGAGCTCCCTTGTATCTAGAGTTTCCCTCAAGTTAAATGTGGATGTAATGGAAAAGGCAAAATAGAAACAAGTCAGGCTCGAACAAGCAAGGACTATCATTGTGAATTTGTGTGGCCCTGGCCAAAATGGCTGAGGTGTCTCAGCAGCTGCGTCAACTAGCAAGTTCCCATGGGCAGCAGACAGGCCCCACCAAAAAGCAGCCTGAATATTACATAGTGGTACAGGAAAAGTTACAGGAGTACATTTCAGACAATGAATTCTTGACCATTCTGTTGACCTGGGAGGAAATTTCAAAAAGGACAATTTCCCTGCTGGCATCTGATGCAAATGTAAATAGCAGGATGCATCCTCACCACCAAAAGTCAGTGAGGATGCAAATTAAGTATATGGGTACCCAAAGGACCAAGATCACTTTGCATGGTGTGCCCATGGATATAGAGGAGGAGGACCTTGTGCGAGCCTTCTTCACAGAATATGGGCGGGTGGTGGAGGTTACTGTAGTCAGAATAAAATGGGAATTGTCACTGGGGATATAATCCTGCAGGTGACAATGTCCTGTAAGTATTTTTTAAAGGTACCTGACATTTTGACATGTCAGGGCTGGAAGATCCTCATCATTGTGGAGGGTTGCCAACCCCACTGCTGCTCTTGTAGTGCTGTGGAACATGTGTCTAAGGCATGCACTGAGAAGAACATGTCCTCTCAGCCTTGCCTAATAACAGCAATGACAGAAGTGGGGGAAGAGGAAAAGTCTGACAGGGACCCCAAGGGCTAGAAGGAGGTCATGAGATGAGGATGTTCCACAACAGCACCAGGAGCAGCCAGAGCTACAGCAACAACAACACCACCAGCAGAAACAAGAACAGCTGCAACAACAGAAGCTGCATCAGCAGCAACAAAAACAGCAGCAACAAAGAAAGATGATAACAAGATCAGCAGCTTCAATCACTATAGCTGCTAGATGAGGGTATGGAGATGGATGAGATGCCACCACCTCAGTTCTCTTCTTTGAAAAGTGGGGAGTATGAGCAGGTGGGGGAAAAAATGTGAAAAAAAGAAAAGAAGGCTGACCACAGCAGGGTGGAAAGAGTTACAATCACCAGTCAGAAATGATGCAGCTGCAGATGAAGCTAAGAGCTTGCCTTCTTCCCTGGATAGGGTTCAATATCCCCCACCCCATCCCAAAAGAAAAAAAAAGCATTTCCCTAAGCAGGAAGATATCTGTCTGATGGATAGACAGTAGCTTAAGAGGGACCTCTCCTCCCAGAGGTAGGCCCTCTTGAGACTCCTGTTTAAATTGAGTCAATAGCAAATCAACTGGCAATCACAGGAACTTTGATAAGGTGCCTGGGATCCTAACGGTTGTAAGGGTTTCAGGCACAAAGGCCTAGGATTTCATCAGGGCAGCCAAGGACTCCTTCCTGAAACTCCAGATGGCTCAAGTGGAGTCTCTAGATCTTCAAAAAATGGCTAAACCTGTTCAGGGAGGGCCTCAGTTTTGATCCACCCATCATTATACAGGGCCCTGAAGTTAACTTTTCTTATGGATGTTGGAGGGATTGTTACCAACGGATGGATTACATCCAATCTGGGCACTGGTAGCCTAGGATAAGTCATCAGGTTCCCTGACTCCTGCAGATTTTAGCTCAGTTGGCATTTAAGGGAATCCACTTAGAAAATGTCTATCAAGCTTCCAGCAACAGGTAACTAGATTAGTGCAGCGGGAACTAGTTGGGGTAGTTAATTGGAATAGGTGGTAGGAGAGGCTTAAGGATAGCATTAGGACTTTCATCACCGAATATAGCCAATGACATACCCAAGATAATGCTAAAAAGTGAAGTCTCTTCAGGATAGTCTGTCCCAGGTGGAAAAGGTGGGGAGGATTCGATAGAGATAGGTTTAACCAGGCAGGCTCTGGAGCATGAGGCTAGCAGGCACTACCATGGTTAGGTAGTTAGACATAGGTTAAACAAGATGTCTAATGAAGATGTAAACATGGGCACGGAATTGCACAAGGAAGAGATACATTGAGTTTCTGATTATTACCCCAGATGAGTGTACTCTGAAGTTGACTAAAGGCGTTTTGTTGGCATTTCATGAGCCATTTTACCAAGGAGCCTGGTCTCTGTAGTGACAAGTTCTGCAGCTATTTGGCTCTCCTCAGCTTGAGCTGACTGAAGCAGCTAGCTGCAAGGGTGAGATCACAGAGGGCAAATTTCACTTGCCATTGAAGAGGGTTAGCAGTGGCAAGTCTCTAGAGCTTGGTTGTCCACCCTACAAATTGTAGTTAAGGCTGTCACACATCTTTGTTCCGATTTTGACTGTTGTGTTCAACAACTGTTTCTGGCAGAGGTCTGTCCCCAACCAGATCTCCAGAAGTGTTATCACACTGTTGAAAAAGGGCAAGGTTGTTGGGCAGGATTTACATGATCACAAGCTGATGTACATCTGGGTTTCCCCTCACAGTAATATGATTGGCTGGTGTCTGCCATAAATACAGACTGATGTAAAGGTACAAGGACAACGCCTATTGTCTTCACCTATTGCCTACCACTACGACAAGGACCAGTCCATTACGGTTACCTGCTAGATTGTCCTACTCGGTTACAGTAGTTCAAAACCACTTTGCTACTTTGAACAAATATATCCCTTTCTGGGACGTATCACAGGCTCATAACTCTACTAAACACAGAGTTAAAGATTTTGGCCAAGATCCTGACAGAGTGTTTGCAGTCAGTTGCCAAGAGTTTGTTGGGACCTGAGCAAACTTGTGCTGTGGAGATGAACAATTCAGAGCAATGATCTTAGAGGGTGTAAAAGAAAATGATTAAGTTGTGCTGATCAATTTAGATCAGTCTAAAGCATTCGATGGGGTTGACCATCGATGCTTGGCTATTGTCCTGCAGGCCGCTGGATTTGCACCTGAATTCTGCAAGTGGATCAGCTGCTTGTATTGGTCCCTCAGTGCTGTGGCATAGGTGAACAGAAAGGCGGTTGCATGCGTTTGTGCTGTTATGGTCAGTCCAACATTGTTGTCCACTGTCACCACTACTTTATGCTTTGGCATTGGAGCCCCTCTAGCTAAGAGACAGGGCCTGCAGTTAAGCCATATATGGAATTGCTGTCCTGGGAAGCACTCGAGCCAGGATTTCTGCATATGCCAATGACATATCCATTTTAATTTTGTGCTAAAGTGACATTAAGATAGTACAGAAGGCACTTGAATGATACAAAAAAGTCTTGGAGACCAAGATTACCCAAGACAAGACATCTGGCTTGCGGTTAGGTGCCTGGAAGAGGGTCGCTCTTCTGGGGCCCTTTAGTTGGACAGACAAACCCATCTGCATTCTCAGAGTGTGGTTTGGGCCCAGTCTCCAGCTGAAGAAGAATTGGTCAGAAATACAAAGATTGGAGCAGTGGTTTAGACTTGGCTTCAACAGTGGTTGCTTTTAAAGGGTAGAGCTGAGGTGTGTGCCACTTATGTCTTTCCTTTTATCTTTTATGGATTGGCTGTACTTCCCCTCTGCAATGACTGAAAGAAGGAGCTTGTCATCCACCCTCTTGTGGGGTGGTTGCAAGCATCAGGTCTACAGAGAGGTTGTTGCCCAATATCTGTGTCATTGGGGGGGGGGCACACTTGTTATGCAACCAGCATGCCTCAAGGTTGGCTTTCCTATACCGTGCATTGATAGAGAACTTGATTTTAAAGAGGGTGTTAGGGATGCCTTCCCTAGCCTTACCATCACTCCTCCCATTTTGTGGGCTGAGTGCCGTCATAAGCCCTGGAATCAATTGAGTTTCCTCTGAGAGTGTCAGGTGGCCTTGAGGATCATTCCTCAGTCCAGTAACCTTTTATGGCCTCATAGACTACTGTATTGTGAGTTATTGGAGTGGGTTGTGAAGAATTCTCTATGTGGCCGGCTCAGCTTCTCAGCATCAGAGTTGCACTCTTGTTGGTCCTGGGTGTCAGTGGCAGATTATCTAAGCTTTTTGCTTACCCAGCAATTGATTCAGAATGTGTTATCTCTCAATGATGTAGCCTTCAGAGGAGGCTGGCTGGATTTGCCCTACTATCATTGGTGTGACCTTCGTTTAGATGAAATGGCTTTGTACACCTACTATTGTCCTTAGGTGCACCCGTTCAGGGTCTATGTTGGCAAGTTGACAGCTAGTATCAATCCGAAGCAGTTCGTATCCATTGATCTTGCATATGTGTGCAATAATGTGTCACACCCATTCTCTGGAGTGAAATGGATGGTGTTTTTCTCATTGCTAACTGTGGCAAGGATAGTGGCGTGGACATCACAGATTAAAAGAATCTTGCAATATGAACGTTATTCATATCAGAATCTGGTCTTTGGGTATCAGCTCAAGATGAAGATCAGTAATTGATAGAAAGTGTTTGTTATCAACAGATTTCAGCGAAAGATCGTAACTATGGTGAACCTGGTTTATGTTAAATGGGCTAGCCTTGATTTTGATTTTTTTTAAGCCCCCTTTGATGCAATAGGGTAGTTTCCTGTGAATCCTCCCTCTGGTTAAGTTAAACATTATTTGTTTACCTTAGTTAATATGAGTAAGTGTTGTTCCCTGTCAGTTTCTGGCACTCTCTTTTGTTATGATCCACGTCAAGATTCCTAACCTCCCCAGTTTGTTTTTGTCCCCTTTTTTATACAGACTAGTCAGTCTTTGGTTTCCCACTCATTTATTTTTTTCCTTCCCACTCCATTAGTGAGTGCGTTTCTTGATTCTGTTGAACGGCAGAATGCAGCGATCAGTCTTATTATTTTTGAGGGGTAGTCCTACTAATATCTGTTATGTTTTAGTTTGATTTTGGCTTCATTCCCACCCCTCATTTCATGATTCATGAAATTTTTAAATATCTTTGTTAGGGAGGGGGGCAGAGAAAAGAAAGAGACATTGAACATTTTTACATAGAGATTTTTACATTATGCAGTTTTTTTGTATGCTTCCTGTGAATATGTGGTATTGTGGTACTTGTAGGATTAAATGGTGATGGATGAGTTTTTGTGGTGAATGAGTAAATTGTAATGAATGAATGGGTCGTGAGTCTGATTAACTAGGTTGAGGATAGTTAGTGATGATCAGCCTTACTCTATTTCCCCTTTGGCCTTGTGCCACAATTGTTCATTTTATAAATAATAAATATAATGTTGTATCCAAAGGCTTGCACATTGGATTTCTGACTGTTTACGTGTATTGGGATTTGTGACATTGGACCTGCAATTTGCAATTTGAACATTTCTTTATGTCCCTGGATCTTTGAGTTTGGACTTATGATTTGGTTAGTTTGTTGCAGAATTGATCTGCCATACCAATTTTTGAATAGAAAACCATCTAAAATATTAAATTTTATCAAACCTTATCTTTAAAAATATTAGAAGCAACTGTATATTTATTCAAGGAATTAACTAACAAACTAAGATACTAGAAGTTTACTAAGGAACATAGATAATACAAGTTTAATTCAAATATTGTCAAAAGTTTACTTTTTATTTCTGATTCATGCTTCTTGTTCAAGTTTTATAATGTATTAAAATATGATTAAAAAAAAAGACAAAATAAGATAAAAAGAAAAAAATTAATAATGATAACGGTTTATTTAAGAAACTCAAACTTTAAATTTTAGAATATGGTTGTACTTTTCATTTTGTACTTTTTACATTAAACTTTTAAAACAGAACAGTGATTTTTAGTAAATGAAATATAGATGAGAATAAAACTAAATGTTTAAAAATTGAAGTTTAAGAAGTCATGATTTTTTTTTTTTTTTACTGCACTCAAAATGTACAGAAAATAAATGTCAAGTGATTAATCAGATAAAAACCTGAAGTCTAATTTAATGTACTTACAATTATTTGTAGTCTGGTCTGAAAAGTCACTGATTTTATTTATTCATTGTAGACTTAAGGGAGATAACTTGACTTTACTAAGTGATTATGGCGTCAGTTGCGTTTCGTAAAACCATGCCGCAGAAAATGTCTTTATTGTTTCGTATGTGTAAGAAAAGAATAATACAGAATATTCGATATTTTGGTCAACCTACAGCTAAAACGCACCCGCATCTACTAAAGGAAGGACAAGTCACTCCAGGAATAACAAAAATCGAATACCAATATAGGCGATCCACTTTATTCAAAAATGCTATTAAACATCGAAACAAAAATTCTAAAACAACGGATACGATATTAATTTTTCCATCGGCTTCGAAAGTATTTATGAGTTATGATATACCCTACACTTTTAGACAAAACACAGAGTTCCTCTATTTATGTGGTTTCCAGGAACCAGATAGCGTGTTAATTATTTTTAATGAAACATCTGGAAGTTCCGATAACAATACCAAGTGTGTCCTCTTTGTACCGCGAAAAGATACTATGAAAGAACTTTGGGACGGTCCACGTTCTGGAATAGAAGGCACTTTGTCTTTCACAGGAGTTGACAATGCTTATAATATCGACGATCTAGGAGGTTTTTTGTATCAATACCGTAAAGAGCGATCGAGTTACAATGTTTGGTATAATTTTAATGATCCCGTCAACACGGGTCTCCACGACCAGTTCCTGGCGAGATTTTTGCAAGAAAGTAGGAACTGTTATTTCGAAAAACCCCAGCTGTTAGTACAAAGTTTGCGGTCGTTAAAATCACCTGCCGAAATTGAACTGCTTCGGACAAGCGTGGAGATCGCTTCGGAGTCATTTATTGAAGTTATAAAATACTCTAAACCAGGTGTAAATGAATCACACTTATACGCGAAAATGGATTTTGAATGCAGAACACGTGGTGCCGACTATCTCAGTTATCCACCTGTTGTGGCCGGTGGAGACAGGGCCAATATCATACATTATATAAGTAACAACCAGATTGTCAAAGATGGGGAACTTATATTAATGGATGCAGGTTGTGAATATCACGGATACACCAGTGACCTTACGAGAACATGGCCTGTTTCTGGGAAGTTTACGCCTGTCCAGAAGCAGCTTTATGATGCAGTCCTGGCCACACAATATGCCTGCCTAAAGATGTGCACAACTGAATATTCACTTGACAATATATACAGAGAAATGCTTCTTGTGTTAGGAAAGGAACTTCAAGGTTTAGGCGTAATACCGTCAGATGTTGGAGAGAAAGACTTAAAAACTCTAAGTACCAAGTTCTGCCCTCACCATGTCGGACATTACCTTGGAATGGATGTTCATGATACATCCGAAATCTCTAGACATACCAAACTAAAACCAGGAATGGTAATTACAATTGAACCTGGGATTTATATATCTGCAACTAAAAACGATGTGCCTCCTCAGTTTAGAGGGATGGGCATTCGAATAGAGGATAATGTGCTTGTCACAGAATCTTCTCCGATAATAATGTCTCATATGTGTCCTAAAACTACTGAAGAAATAGAATATCTAATGAATTCTTAATATTTGCTTTTTAAATTAATATTACTTATTCAGTAAGTCGTACATTTTGTGGGGAAAAAAATAAAAACTTTTTAGGCAGAGATTTTCAATTTTTTTAAATGTTTAAAAAATGTCTTTAAAAAAAAATGGTTATCTCTTTTAAAGATTATTTTTTTAACTGTATTTTTTTTTTTGTTGTTGCTTTTTCAAAGAATAGTAAAAAAAATAAATTTTTTTTTTTTTTTTTTAAATCTATGATTAATATTTGACTTTGAGTAATTATTAGTCCATTTCAGCATTTCAAATAATATCCATAGGAAACAGATTTTTTTTCTCTCCCATTCGCACGTATTTTGTTTTTCAGTTGGACCGACCTGCATCCCAAATAAAACTAAAAAAATTTTATTTCTGAAATGTAATTTCAACTGACGTCAGTAAAGTCCTTCTTTTGTCTCTCATTTATTTAGGGAAATGATAGACTTTGTTGAGGGTACCCAACTAAAAATGTCGGGTTTCTCTTTAGTAGACGAAGCCTACTATGGTTTGGAAAACGTGATGAAAAAAAAAAAATGAGTCTATTTTATTTTTTCAATTTTGAGACATTTTTCGTGACTAATGACGAATTAAAATTCTTTACGTACAAAAAAAAAAAAAAATAATTAAAATGAATTTCAATTCAACCCTTATTTTTCGTTTTCTTTTCAATACATGACTTTTCGTATTCAAAATAAGATCCATGAGTTTCACTCAGTAAGTTTACGTGCGATGAAAGGGAAATAAATCCGTGTTTGGTAGTGAGAAATCATTTGAAACGCTGAAATGGACTTTATCACAAATAATAATTAAAGTACTAGTTGGCAGCATGTTAGTAATATTTTTTTTAGACTTTGTGTAAATCAAATAGAGAATTAAAAGAAATATGCAGGAAAAATATTAGAACTCATTTATTATAAAATAACTTCCAAACAATTTTTATATTCACTTTAGTTTGGTATTGATTGAGTTACATTTCATTTCTATAATTAATTTCAATTCAATTTTCAAAGTAAACTTTTTTTTTCTTTTTAAGTTTAAGATTTGATTGTGTTCTCTCGTTTTTCTATTATCTCGAAATAGAAAATATGGATGCTATAAAAAAAATAACTGATAAATAATGACTGATACAAGAAGGGAAACCAAAGTGTAAAATTAATTTAATTTAAAAATTAATTTTGTGCTACACTATACAAGAAAGAGTATATTTAATTTTCATATTACCTTTAATTACGAAAATTAATTGAAATACAAGAATTTTAGAAATTTAAACAAATGTCAGAATCCATATTGATTTGTTTGGGTAGATTGTGTTTAGTTTTTTACACAGTAAATAAATAATTAAGTCACACGTACTTTTTAAAACTTTTAATTCTTATGTTAGCAAAGAAAAAGTAGCCTTTCTTTATTTTTCCAGTAATAAAAATTAGTTGCTTTTCATTTGCACTCTGTCTTATAAAATGTTACTTCAAATTTCAACCTATGAAGAACATTTTCTTTTTTAAATAATACACAGGGAGTTCCAAAAGTCGGTATTTACCACTGATAACCTCGTAAATTTTAAATTTATTTACCAAATGAAAGATGTCATGCAAATTTTCCCTAGTTTCTATTTCACAAAAAAGTGTTTTCTGCCAATTGTTGCGTTATTTTTGGAACACACTGTAAAGTTTAAACTAAACAGATTTGTTTTGTTATAAAAATTTATTTTTGTATCATTTTTTTTAACGTTAGTCTTATTTGTTTTTAAATCTATTTTACTGCTGTTTTATAATCTCAATTGTACATAATAAATCACGTGTCAGTCAATACTCAATTCAATATTATTATCTCTGAAATTTGGCTGAGTTTATTTCATTTTGTTGACTTAGTATTTCAAAAATCTAATTAGAGATTATAATAATTTCTAGTTCTAGAAATAACAGAATTCTTAGAACTTTGTTTTGTCTCTTAGAAATTGCTCTTGTGATTTTTCTACATTTATTGTTCTTTATTTCGAATCGGAATATCTCTAGTATTAATCATGCATAAAAGTTTAATTGAAATAAATGAAATGCATGAAGTTTGTTCGGAAAGTATCCAGCTATTTAATAAAAATAAAATTGGCTAACTTAAATGCAATAACACCCAATCCCCTTGGGATCTCACACTTATCCTTAGCATACTACCTGTCACTTTTGGGGTATTACCATCTGTTGCCTTATGTTTGTCTTAATCTTGTCCATGATGTTTCAACAGGAAAACTCATTGCAGAGAACAAAATCTGGATTAGAGGTGCGGATGCTGACAGACATGGGTGATGCAATGTTTTACCAAAATGCCCGTATGAGAGGTAAAGAATCTACTAGCTTGGTTGTTAGGAATACAACAGCACAGGTTCACTCAGTGGAATCTCATTGCTAATTAATTCACACATACTCATTAAGGCCACCTTCTGATTGGTTGCCAAGGATGCGCAACTATTTAAAATGATTGGATATATTCTGGACTGTCTTCATTTTGGACAAAGTATCTTTCACATACATGCACATAAACAGTGTTTCAAATGTTAATATTTTAAATTTAAAACAGTTGCTTAAATTTTCCTTTTGGGAGGAAATTAAGTTGTATTTTATGCATTCCAAACATTTTTAAATAAATTCAAAATGCTGAGTATTTTGAAAAAATAATAAATTTGTGTCTAACGTAGAAGTATTCAAAAGAAACTATTGAATAACTTTTTGATTGAATTTTAAATTTCAGCAGAAACATCTTTTAGAAATAATCAAATTACTTTCTTTTCCTTTGAGTGGGTAATGGCAATTTAAAGGGACTTTTGTGAGTAGAGGCAAGTAGCACAAGATTGTAAATTCTTGACCGCAATAGACTGTCTGGTGTCCAGAAATTGCTGCCGCTTTCTTTCAGCAATACGTCTAGTCTTCACCGAAACCTAGAAGAGCAATCGTCCCCCACGTCCACTCGCCTGGGTTTTAACAGGTAGCGTTGTTCTCTTATGCAAATAAGCCTGCTGCATAAAAATGGCAGTAGGCGTACGCACGAGCAACCGACTCTCAGAGAATGGTTTGACACGCGAGGCAGCAAATTCGTTTTGCTTCTGGTAAGTCACTGTCATGTCTATTACACTCCCCCCGATGGTATGATCACATAAGTGACAGTGAGGGGCTGGTCATTTCACCGTTGCACTCCTTCGCGGTGGTATAACCATGTCTTCCTCCCCGTCTGAATCGTATTCCGGGGGATCAATAAGGATCAAGTTTACTTCTTCCTCGCTCTCAGACGGGGTGTCGCTGCTGCTTGCACTGGAGCTTGATTCTTGCCATTCATGACACCCTGATGTTGTGTTACCGCCATCATCCGCTGGTAACAATGAAGTGAGCCATGGATGTACATCTCCCACGTGCCGCGGTATCCCGTCGATGACTACTGACTGTGGACTGTTTATCCCCATGACACGACCTTTCACAAACTTTGACGTGCAGCGTCCGTGCGGATATTTTACCCAGACTGCGTCTTCTTCTTTATACCAAGTCAAAGTCACCTGGTTAGGCAAGGGCACAACGTCAATTCCTTTTATTCAAATTTTGTACGAATGCAGCAGATTGGCGGGTGCAGAAGAGGCAGACACGTCATCCCTGGGTGTGATGTTAGACCAATACACGGCCTCCATAATAGGGCAGCTCTTTCGCCCAGCAATCTGTTTGATTGTTTGATGACACCTCTCTACAATACCATTTCCAGATGGTTTGTATGCGCAGCGTGGTCGGAATCGGACGCCCCATTCTTCTGTGAATTGTTTGAATTGCTGACTGCGGAATGCAGTGTCATTATCAGCCAGGATCTCCACTGGGGCACCACGTTCGAAAAACACCAACTCCAATTGCCGGATTACATGTGCAGCATCTTGCCGAACTAGCGGCCGCCAGATTGAAAACCGTGTGGGGCCGCAATCGATCAGAGTCAAAAAATGGCGACCGTTATAGTGCGTGATGTCCATGCCTAGACGGCACACTGAGTTCTCCCTTCTGCCATCGCACAGAAGCTGGATCTATTGACTGACACTGTTCACAACTCCGAACGACCGATCTCACTGCTGCTTTCGACGCGGATGGGTTGATCCTACGTGCGAAATATAGTGTCTGTTTAACTCCAGGGTGCCCGCTGTGTCGATCAATCTCAGTTAACTGAGCAGGGCTCAGGTTTCCTATGGCAAAAGCACATACTTGTTTATAGTGAGGATCAAAAACCAGTGCAGAGGGTTGGTGGTTTGATGAGGGTTGGTGGTCCGATGAGGTGGTTCAGCAATACGTCTAGTCTCACCAAAGCCTAGAAGAGCAGTCATCCCCCACGTCCACTCACATGGAGCATGGTAATATTTTGGTGTGACATATACAGTATACATACATAAAAATATTTTGTGTGTATGTACTTGGCATAAAGGGTATTTCTCGTCTCACCACACTCATGTGTCTCACTCAACAAAGGAGAGGGGCGTGATGCATATTGCTGGAAGAGCCCATGTTTTGTCAGCTAATCAGCGATATATTGATATAAAGGGTCTATTTTCAAACTATCCAGAAGCTGAACTCCATCATTAAGACATCAAAACTAATCTCGTGTTCATATCTGAAAGTGAACTCAACTTGTCCGTTGCGGTCAAGAATTTACAATCTTGTGCTACTTGCCTCTACTCACAAAAGAAGTCCCTTTAAATTGTCATTACCCATTCATATACATTTGCCTGGCCCCTATTTAAAGTATATCTTTTATCTTTACTTGCTATCATCTTTAGGATGATAGAATTGTAATGTATGACAGAATAGCTGAGAGGATTGATGATATCCTCTCAATGACTTGTTATCACTCTCAGGATTGACTAACCAACTTGGCTATCTAGCTTCACTTGATAACATCTCAACTTCGACTCCACCTGGCAACATGCCTTCCTTGTAGCCAACACCATCACCTCAGAAAATCCAACTCCGCAAGCAATCGTCTCTGACCCTGTAAGCAGCAACTCTGACTCTGCAACTGAGCAACTCCGAATCCGCAAAACAACCGACTCTGACTCCACAACAAAGCGACTCGAAATCCACAGGCAGCAACTCTGACCCTCTAAGAAGCGACTGACTCTGCGACCAAACAACTCTGACTCCACAAAGTGTGACTTCGACCCCACAAATAGTCACTCCGACTCTGCAACCAAACAACTTCGACTTTGCAAGCAACAACTCCGATACTGCAAGCATGCAACCCACTCCACCCACCACAGTGACTCCAATCTGACTACACCTTGTCATCTAGGTAACCCACCACCGTCACCTTGGCCTACTCAACTCATTACAAGGCATTTCTTTCATAGTCACCACCACAGCCCCATTCCATAGAAAAGGCCTACCAACCAACAAAATGGCCTACCACCATGGCCTCGATCAACCAATGCATACTAACCATATTCTGTGACCTCACACCAAACCCAACAGAAGAATTAGGACAACTCCTCATGCTACCCTTACACCCAACTGCCATCCTGACAACTAGAACATTTCACCCCATCTTTCAACGTTTCTGTGTGACATACTAACAATAAATTTTGTTCAAGATCTATTCCTCATTATTCCTCACTCTTGCTACCAAACACTTAATATAACAATTATAAATGGCCCTGAGGTTAATTCAAATTAATCTGATTTATGCATTCACTTGACTAATTGATGTGTTGCAATTCTTTGTTTTTTCATTGCATTCTCTCTTCTTCAGATCATCCTGAGATCCATATTTGGTCTATGTTCTTTGAATCTTAAGGCAATGGACTGCCTCTTCCTTACATTTGTTTCCACATTTACATGGAAACAACAAAATAAACAGCTTAAATGAATAAATTGACTTGTCTAAAATCTCTTTGAATGATAATATTTCTTCTCAAAATTCTAGATGGTAACTTAAACTCATCATTCATTGTGCTTTCTTTTGTTAAAATTGTATTACAAATTATAGAAAAGCAAGCCATTTGAAAATTAAACCTCATTCATCATTTAAATAAACAAATTTTTAAAGTTATGTTAAGTTTACTGTGTCCAGTATCTTCCTGCCATTGCTAGAGGGTCAGGTTTTCATTGTCTAGTTATCTTGCCAAAGGATATTCAATACAAC
The DNA here is from genome assembly GCA_963932145.1 of Acanthosepion lycidas. Lineage (NCBI taxonomy): Eukaryota > Metazoa > Mollusca > Cephalopoda > Sepiida > Sepiidae > Acanthosepion > Acanthosepion lycidas. The sequence goes on from OZ010591.1 coordinate 11,811,315, forward strand.
AAATAAATAGAAGCAATCATAAAAATTAAATTTTGATTTAATTTGATGTAGATACAGGATGCGATGGATAAATTGTCATCTAAATGACACAAAAATGAAAATAACACTGACATCTCATTTTAACAGATATATTTACTAAGATTGCACAAAATATCTTGAAATATGAAAGAGTAAATTCATTCAATAAAATCGCCATTGGTTTCAACCACGGCCTCTAGACAACTTTAGAATCTCTTGCAACTTTTTTGAAGGGTCTCCTTGTTTATGTTGGTGAATGTCGCCATAATCCTTGCCTTCGCTTGCTTAACTGCGCCCCACACATGATAATCAAGGGGAATTGCCATCTGGGGAGTTATGTGGCCAGATCCAAGGGGTGATGTGGTTGCAGAAATTGTCTGACAGCTGTGACTGGGTTCTCTTGTTTGTGTGGCATGGTGCAGAGTCCTGTTGCCAAATATAGGACATTCCAGCAACCACCCTCTTGACCAAAGGCAGCTCTAGCTCCTCAGTGGGGAGATGAATGGAGGCAAAATATAGCCATCACTCCAAACACCTTTGCAATTGCCATTAGAATCATCCAACTCTTTCAAAATCCTTTGCACTGTCTTCAGATTGACACCAAAACACTGAAATGTTCGTATTGGTGTCTCCAGTGCAAATATCAAGCAATGCAGGATGCCGTTTCCAAATTCCTGGTGGAATGAATTGCATCATGGTGCTCTTTTTCTCAACTGACCCTACTATACTGTGCAACGGACAAAATCAAAAACAAACAATGCGCATGCATGAAATTAAAAATATAAAATGGTGACAATTTACCGATCGCACTCTAAATATATTTTGTATGTGCATTTATTCTTTTAAAGTATTTTCTTATTATTACTAAGATGTATATAATCATATATACACTCATAATTGACAGATTTCTTTTGGATTTAACTTTGAAGAAATTAAACACAGGACTTAAAATATTAGGTTGGTGCAAAAATAATGTCGTTTTCTCACATAGTAACATATGTGAGAAAACGACATTATTTTTGCACCAACTTAATAATAATTATTAAAATTACTTGCTAGAAATAGTACAATTGTCTTCTAAAGTTTATCTTTCTGTATGACTTTTAATCCATTTTCCCTATTTATTTTTTCTGTCTATCCATATTTGTCACCAATATATAATACTTGTTCAAATTTGATAGAAACAAAATATATCAGTTCTTAAATATTTGATTAAGAAGAATCATGAAAAAATTTTATATTCTCTAAAAGTAATTCATTCTTTTCATGACAAGTAAAATATTTATGAGCAGCACTTCTGGTTGTTTTGAAAACATACAAAATATAATACAAATTATTAATCAACCACTGATAGAGTTTCCCTTGCATTTTCATGTGCTTAGTGGAAGCTAAATATACAGATCATAAAGCAAACCAGGCAGATGGCATATGGATTATGCATTATCAACTCAACCGATTTATTAATCCACTTAAACATTTCACATTTTCTGATGTAGATTCGACAATGAATCCAAAGCATGAATCTTCCCCCTTTCAAGGGGTTTTATTAAACACACCTCAATGTGTGTCTTGTCCATGAACTTTTCCCTTTTCAAAGGGTTTTATTAAATGCACCCCAATGTGTGTTTTGTCTTGGAAATTTCAATTTTCATGGATTTAATTAACACACCTCAACATGTGTCTTTTTACTTTTCCATTTTCATGGTTTTATTAAGCACACCTCAATGTGTGTCTTTGTATTTTTCCATTTTCAGGGTTTTTTTTAAACACACCTAAATGTGTGTACATAATTTTCCCCTTTCAAAGGGTTTTTATTAAATGCACTTAAACTAGTTCCATAATCTGCTCCTGAGAAAGACAACACCCCCAACAGAACTACCAATATTTGTTTTTTTTTTTCCTATGTATTTACTAAATTAGTAATATATCAAATTAATTAGGTAGAATATGTTTCTCTTCATTTTCTCTTTTATCTGCAGTAGCATAGTTAGAGTGTGTGCCACCTGGGGCAGGCAGCCCTTGAATTTGCTGCCTCTACCCTGCAAAATATATTAACTAGTTTGTGTACCATTATAATATTACTTTCACTATTTACATTATTCAGACTGTTGTCCTCATCTTTATTACCATATTCGTGATGGAATTAAAACAATCTACCCATGTTGACTAAATGAAGGGTTTGGTTAAAAATTCCTAGAAATATCATCTGAAGAAGGCTGGAGAGTACAACAGCCAAAACATTGTGAATATGACAATAAAGATGAGGACAACAGTCTGAATAATGTAAATAGTGTAAATAGTTACAATACCTCATCTCAGAAATATAGACAAATATTACTTTCATATACTTAAATAAACTAACATGCTTTAAATACATGTTATAGACAAGCGTATGGTTGCAAGAAAGAAATACAACAACAGCAGAAATAGATTTACGTGGTTTATTTCAACAGGAACGTGAGGGTTTGGGACAGCTACCTTGTGGTATAGTTCATAAGTCGGCTTCGGATCTAGGTCGATCTCTCATAGTAGGTCACACATGTTGACGGTGGTTGATGCTCCCCTGCTGACCGCTTGTCTGACCGTGATGGGTCTGTTCCCTGGCCACCTGTTGAACTTCCATGTGGCCCCTTTTATAGCATTTTTTTATGGCTTAACAGGCTCGAAAAAAGAAGCGAGTATAATTAGGAGGGAAGCATTTTTATTGGACGAAAAATAGAACACTTTAAATATTATTTTATTTTTCGACCAGAACTCATGTGTCGGGAACATTTGTAAACGAAGATAATGGTCATTTTGTGACGGGGCTTTGTCCTGTTCACATCCGGCTCTCGCTCTTGAGTATTTGCCTGTAAATCAGCCAAGATATGTCTTATTTTATTTTATAACATACACATCAAACAGGCTTAAACTTTAAAAGTAAGAGTATAGGGAAAAAACAAAAAAAACAGTGTAAAAAATGGGGATCATCTTTATTTCTAAAAGGAAAACAACAACTTTCTACAAAATAACTTTTCTCATTTTTTCTATACAGACTTATACAACAGACCCAAAAGTGCTGCACCGATAAAAGTGTCACCCCGGGTAGATCCCCCCCTCATCTCCATCTAGCTACCCTAATATTTATCTGACTGTCTTTTATCTGTGATAAACTGTTGCTTGGCATTCACTAAAACTAATGCTACAAAATATAGTTTATTTTTATTTCTTTCATTTTAGGAATACAAAAAATTCAAAAAGTTATTTACAGACAAAGCAAAAAATATGTTGATATATCTCTGTTCCATCAAAGGATGAAAAGTTTTTGATTATAGAATTGTAATACAGGAATTCACACTGAAGAAAAGAACAAAACTAAAATATAATTACTAAATTACTAAAATTTATCAGTATGTTTTTAATGTCAAAAAGATGCCCAAAAATGCTTTCAATAATTTCCAAGAACATATAATAAGCAACATTAAAAAATAAGATACTGTTTCATTCTATTAGATAATAATTTTGGTGACTTCATAATTTGATAACTATTTCAAATTTTATTAGGTAAGTCAAGGTTTTCACAATAAAATTGGTATTAAACTGATTTTCTGGATATAATTATATGGTAAATCTTCCATATGAAGCTGATAATATTGTTTTTTTTTTATTAGAAATGTTTACAATGACTTATATTATGGTAACAGTCTTTATGATGCAACTTGGGATTTTTCTATTGTATTATATATAAGCATAATACTAAAGTTATTTTTAATTTCAGCAATATAAATATTGCCATAGATTGAATGGAAGATATAGCCTCAAGAGAGAAAAAAGATATTCAGTGATTAAACATAATCACATCAAGAGACAAGGCCAGTACCAAAATACAAGATATGAAGATGTTAACTGCAGAGGCGCAGTGGAGTAATGGATAGTGGTTCAGATTGAGAGGTGAGTTCAAATTCCAGTCAAATCCATTACATTCACTTACGAGCTAATACCCTTGGGAAAGGTATGGATCCTCTTCTTCTCCCCCCAGCTATGGGTAAATAGCAGGACAGACCAGGTTCTATAGCCTTGGATGGCAACTGATCTACTGCAGAAAGAAATGGCAGCCTACTGCAGGAAAAAATCTGCCTCATCAGTCACGTATCGAAAGATACATGATTGCCTAAGTGTGTATCATGCATGGCACATAACTGACTGAAGATGTTAACACCATCATGGTGTCTATTTAAATTTTGAAAATAGATTCGTACACATGTACTGTAACACCAAGCACTTTTGGGTTTTTAATTTTTGTTTTTTTCAATCAAAATAAAGGAAGTAAATTTAATGTAAATAATCAAATAAAAAAGGAGGAAGGTATATTTGTGATGCCAATGAAAACTTGTTGCCACTTTTGTAATGTCATTGAATACTCGTTGTCACTTCCATAATGCTCGTTGTAGTAGAGACTTTGTAATTGCAGGTACAACTATAGTACACCATTGAACAATACTGGAGTCAGACACCTTCAAATAGCATTCGCATTAATAGTACTTGCTCGATAATACTCACTCGAAAAGTGATCAGTATAGAGAAATAGTATAGTGAATAGAGTTGAAAATAGCAGTCTATATTGTAATAAAGGATAGAGTAGAAATAACGATCTGAATAGTAATAGAGAATAGACTAGAAATGACGATCAATTAGACACACGCTAGCTCATATATATGCATTTCCTCATATGGTCACATGGTCTACTTAATTCAATAATGGGATTGCCTGTGTTTTCTCACTGGCAATCTAAGTTCAAACTCAAGTATCGGCAACAACGCTTTATTCCTATATAACAGTTTTCCTTGAAGAAAGGTGACACCATAGGAAGCACCATATTGTGGGAGACACAATTGAATATTTTAAGCAGTTTTAAGAAAAATTTTATTAATTCAACTGACAAAGTTTGTCTAATTCTTTTTGTTGTATTTTTCAATTGTTGCACATCCAAATCAAAACTGGATTTACTGTCCAAACTTTATGTTTTTGTTCAAGAACTTTTAAGTGTCAAGGAGTAAATGTTGTCATAATCATAGACAAAAACTGTTGTTATTTTAGTTACATCCTGGCATTTTATGGAATGTTACATTTCACATTTAATTATATTTGTCTTATAAATGACTTGTCATATAGAACAGCTTCACTAATCTTGACAGAGCCCCAGAAAACAAATATATCAAATATTTTATATGTATTTTAAATATTTTATACATATTTTAAAATGCTGTCTCCTGTATTTATATGAAAAAAAATTACAATTCTATGCTTCTTACTCCTACCTAAAAGCAAAAACTTTATTAATCGATGAAGTGTTCAGATGGCCTTTTCATGATATGCTTTAATTTGAGCCTTGTTTTTTGCATCACTATGAATTTCTAATCTTCTAGTAAAAGAGGACTGGGAAGGAAAAATTTTCCTTTAGATTGTCTACCAATCAGAAGCAAGGAATTCAAAGCTGCCATAATTTGAAATGGTATCTGAGTGATCATGGGGACACAAATATAAACAAGTTTACTGGCTGGTGAAGATCACTGTTCATTCATTTGCCTTCAGGATGATAATCACACTGAAGAGAGGACAGTTAAAAAAAACAAAAACAAATCTTTACAGCTGAGAACAACAAAAACTACCAGTTGTTCTGTGACCCAGCTTTCATCATATTGTTGTTACAAAAAACAACTCTTTCAGGCCTTCCTCACCCCACCACATTTTATGTGATTACTATGTTTGACCTCAACTGCTGATAGGTCTAAATTTGACAACTTCCAGAAAATTTTCACTGTGCCTCTTTAAGGACATTTTTGATTTTATCAAGCATGTCCTAATTTCAAATAAACATTGTCTCTTTACCCAGCTTCATTTTCATTAGGCACTCCAAAGAATATTTTGAGAACGCCTTTCTTTAATCCCAGTTTAAATTTAATTGCAAAGAAAAATATTTCTTTTCAATTTCATACAAAGTAAGAATCCTTTTCTTGTGCACCTAATAACCCCACTAATTTTGTTTTTTTTTCTATATTGGAATAAAATTCCAATATCTGTGATAAAAGATATTTAATGTAAGTTTTTCTTTTGTATTATAATCACTTTGAATATTTTGAGTCTTTCCTTGGAGTGATGAGTACTGTATAGTATTTTGATATCAAGTGTAGTATAAGTACTGTATAGTATTTTGATATTACCTACTAATATTTATCTTACACTTCTCACTATTTGTCTTACACCTCTCACACTTTAATTGTGATGTGATTATTGATATGTACAAATTGCACTAAGATTCAATAAGGGTAAAGTTAAATTATGAGAGAGTCTGATGTTTATTTGACCAATGTAAGAATCTAATGTTGTTTTTTTATTATTAGTATTAAAGGTAATCTTTTAAAGGACAAAAGAACTCATAAATGACATTGTTTTTAGGATACATTTTTGAGGACCAGAGTTATTGGTAATAATTAAGGTAGATGTTTTAAACTTTTTATATTAAATGGTAAATATAAAGTGTTTAATGCAATCAAAGAGTTTATATCAACAAATTATATTTTTAATGACCTTTTTTTATTTTGTTTTAAAAAAAATATGATCACAGCAGAATAAGTTAATAATATTTATAATTTTGTTTATATATCAGGATTGTTACTATTAGAATTTTCTCTAAAATTCATTAATGCTATATGTTTGGGGAAATTAAGTGTTTGTTTTTATTCAATTCTTTAAATAATCATGTTTTTAATAAATTTTTTTTTTTATAGAGGACATTCATTTTTGTAATTAAGAAAAGTTTTTACTTGTGGGTTTTTATACAATGATGTAGTAAAATTATCACTGTTGATATTTACCAAACTTTCAAGGAAAATGATTTTCTTATTAATGTTAATTTAATAAGTAAAGTATAGAGGAGAGTTTTTCTTGAAAGTTTTTTTTTTAATTTTTTTTCTTTCATCTATGTTTTTTGTTGGTATGAATATATCAAATGTATATCATACATTTAGCAAAATTAGTAAAGATTTCAAAATGAGTCATGTAGAAATTAGAGAAAATGGGACTAAGAACCTATAGCTATACCAGTCTTCTTATTTTTTTAAAGCAATTCACCTCAAACAAGTCAGGAGTATCACTAGTACACAAGGAGTTACAGAGGATTGACAAGAGTAAAGAGGCATGTTTGGGGAAAGGATACAGAGAAGGACGGGGAACAAGCTCAGGGTGTCAGATGTCGGTTGACATTACACTTGGAAGATTATATTGGAAGATTATAGTCATCGGGGAAGCAAGTAAGGGGAAGGGAGTTCCACAGATGGGAAGTGTGAGAGAAGAAGCTGTTTGAGTAGAAGAGATGGTTACATTTAACCATTTTGACAGTGAAAGGCTGGGACCAAGATGCCAGTCTGGTAGCTTGCTTAAATTCATGCAGTCTGGGAACCAATGAGAGTAGCTCGTCAGAACAATTGCCATGAAAATACTTGTAGAAGAGACAGAGGGAAGCCATGACACGTCTGTGGGAAAGTGGTTGTAGACTAGATGCCAAATCAGGACCTATCATATTGCATATTTGTCTCTGGATTTTGTTGAGAACCTCGAGACATACAGCAGGAGCACCAGTCCATATATGACAACAATATTCCATGTAAGGATAGATGGTTGATTTATAGATTTGAAGGATGTACTTCAGGTGAAAAAAAACTTTCTGACACGACACAGAGAACCAACTTTCCTTGTGGTAGATGAAGCTATTGATTCAATGTATTTATTCCACCTCATGTCAGTGGACAGTGTGAGACCAAGCAGGTGTAACGAGGTACTCTCAAGGAGTTGGGAATCAGCCATTCTGATGGGAATCAGGGAGGGTTCTCTGTAGTGAGTAAAGGAGAGCAGTTTCGTTTTGGAGGCATTAAAGTTTACAAGCCATTTCCTGTCCCTTTCAACCACAGATTGGAAGTCATTTTTGAGATCAGGAGCTAGGTTAGTTTTGTTAACGATACCAGATTTTCTATTGAGGCAGGAGTAAATAGTAGTGTCGTCCGTGTAGGTGCCTACTTGGTAACTGATGACATTAGGAGGATCAGTGATGAAGATAAGGAACAGTGTAGGGCCCAAGATAGAGCCTTGGGGAACACCAGCATTTGTGATAAAGGAGCTGGAGGAGAACCCTTTTAGGACAACTTTCATTTCACGGTTTGACAGGAATGATTGTATTAAGTCGAATCTGTATAAATGTTGCCATAATTATCATAAAAAGGTACTTATGCCATAAATAGTAGAAGTTTACATGAAATTGTTGGTCTGATATTAGGAGGTGGAAGTGTTGAATGTTTACAAATATTTTGCTTTATAGTTTCTTTGGCAGGGACATTGATAAAAGTACTTTCAACATCTAACAAAGTGAGAATACCATTATTTCATCTTGATCAAAATTGTGAATAAACTGTTCAAATTCATGTTTTTGTTAAATTTTTCTTTGAGTACTTTTGACACTTCCATCATTACTTCAATTTTGACAACATAAAAATGTGAAATTGAAATTCTATACAAAAAAATCCAACAATTATAAGATAAAAATCATGTCATAACTCACCCTAGATTACTTAAATCAAAGCATAAAGACATAAAGAATAAACATAATATTCCCTCCATATTCCATTTGTGAGGAGGAAGTTCTGCTCAGACAGCTTTTTTCCAAGATCCTCTGCTTTGTGGAACAGACTTCCACATAGATGCTTTCCAAAATACTATAATCTTAACCTCCTCATGTTTAGGGTCAATCATCTGATGCAAGTTTTTTGTTGACAGTGCAGTTGATTTTTGATTTTTTTTAATTATGAATTGAATTGAAACAAATGTTTGTAACATTTTTATAATAGTTGGCGTTTGGTTTCATTTGTGACAGAAACTGATGATATACACATATTTCAATGGATCTTTCTAAATGATTTAGATGTGGATTATGAATTTTAAATGTTTTACATTAAAAATAAAAATGGAGAAAAATAAAATGCATTTTTGTCATTTGATGCTTTTTATTTCTGGAAAGAAATTAACACTGTACAAAAAATAAAAAAGATGTGCCATTTATGGAGATGGTGTTGCCATAGCTGAGAGTAATATTTGTAAATTGTTTTCTAGTTTTAGAAGAAATTTTAATCTAAAAGATCGAAAATATTCTGGCAGGCTTGCAATTGTTGATAACTAAATTGAAATGTTTATTAAAAATAATTCAAGTTACACAACATGGAACATTAGAGAAATACTCCAAATACTCATAGAAGTGTTGTAAGTCATTTGAAAACACTTGGATATGTGAATCGCTACTATGTTTGGGTACCTTACAATTTAATGGAAAAAGAATTAATGAACCAAACTTCCATCTGTGATTCTCTGCTGAAATAAAAAAAATGATCCACTGTTGAACACAGATAACAGACAATGAAAAATGGATTCTTTATAACAGTGTGAAATGAAAAAGCACACGAGGAAAGCTAAATAAGCTACCATTTACACTCAAAAACTGATTTGGATCTGAAGAAAGTGATAACGTGAATCTGGTGAGATTGGAAGTGCATTGTTTGTTACAAGCTCCTTCTGTAAAATCAAATATTGAATTCAGACAGGTACGGTTTCTAAGTGGAACAATTAAAGGCAGCAATTGAGAAAACATTTTCAGAATTGGCCAATGAAATGAGTGTCATTTGCTATCAGGATAATGCTAGATCTCATGTCTCTTTGTAGACTTGGCAGAAATTAGTACAACTTGACTGGGATAGCCTACTGTACCCACTGTACTCATCTGATCTTGCAACTTTGGATTAGCACTTACCTTGATTCATAAAAAAATTCTTTAAATGAGAAACCTTTAAAATCTACTTAAACCAACTCATCATCCAGAAAGAATCCAATTCTGAGAGAATGGAATCATAAACTCGCCTCAAAGACAGTGAAAAGTAATGGAATAAAATGATAGATATGTGATTAAATAAATCTATGTATGAATATCCAAATATTGTGTTTGAGATGCACTTAAAATGCTATGAATCTTTTTGTGCCATCTCAATTTTTATGCATGTTTGTACACAGGTGAAAAATTATCTGTATGATGTAATTAATTTCCTTTAAAATAAAACAATTCATTTTTCAAATATTGAAAGAGATGCATGCACACACATGCACACACATATATATTATACAATAAAGTTTGGCAGACATGACTTCCAATTACATATGCACTATTGTGCACACATACACATATCAGGTGGTTGGAGATATGAGCACTTATACTGCCTTGGCTAACAGAAAATGTTATAAGTGTAGCTGGTGAGTACATATAATGCACTTACCTACTAAATTCCCTCTGACCTGGGTAAGATGATAAACAACATCCACATCTTGGTAAGATGATAAACTACATCCGCATCTTGGGTAAGACGATAAACTACATCCAACAGCAAGGCCTCTGATCAGGAGGTTTTGAGGAGCATGGAACCACCTCTTAAGTGTTGATGTTCCCAGGTCCACCCTGACCCAGGTTGGTAGCACCTGTTAGGATCCCAGGTATGGGCAAACAGTTAACCCCCAAGTTGGGATGAAAACACTGTGTAAGTGTAAAAATAGGTTTTAATACCAGTAATACACTTTTGTAAAAAATTATTACCAGAAATGAATTTTTGAAGAAAAAATTATTATCAACAATACATTACCAGCAATACATTTTTGAAAAAAATATTACCAGCAATACATTTTTGAAGGAAAAAAATAGTAGCATTGAATTTTTGAAGAGTAAAATTATTACTATTTTTGGAAAAAAAAAATTACCAGCAATACATTTTTGAAGAAAAAAAATATTAACAGCAATACAATTTTGGAAAAAAAATATTGCCGGCAATAAATATCTTGTCAGCATTAAATAACTGATTGAGGTTGGTATGCCATAAAACAAAACAAACTAAATTCACTGAGGTGGGGAAATACTCATATGCCAAATGGTGGAATTGACAAATATAACTTTATTTGAGGAAGGAAAAAAAAAAACTCAAAACACAAGAATAACAAATTTATTTGTGTGTAATTAACAGCACATAGGAACATTTAGACCTCAGCAAAGGAGCATAATATGGAGAAAGTTCTTTGTTTAAAGATAATATCCATCAAGGTCCTCTAAGTTAAAGGATGCAGTTGCTTAGTTAGTTTTCACAGGGATTTCAGAGAGTTCACACCTGGAGCCTGTGTAGACAGTTTGCATAATTCACTCCAAAGAGATTTGTCTCTCTATCTTTCTATTCTTCTCTCTTCAAGCTGAAAGAAATCTAAATGCACAAACACAAATGACTAATCTAGCAGCTAACCCTTTCTCGATAATATCAAATAAAAATGATAATCTTTTGATAGTATATGTTATTAAATTGTTGGTAACTATTGCATTGGTGTTTATTTTTTCTACTTATAATCATTTTACTTTCAAGAAAGTCTTCAGTCAAGAAAATCATGGCTTGCTGGAATGTACAAAAGAATATGTCAATGATCACATCACAGTGGATACACAATGACAAGACACTAGACGACCATATCTAGAGACTAGCGACAGGTGAAAATATCTAACAGATGAAAAAGCCCACAGAACATTACACCTCACTTTGTGCCAGTGACAATAAGATCTAATATCTGGCACTATGACTGATTGCAGGTATATATTTGTTACTGTGACTGATTGCAGGTATATATCTGGCACTGTGACTGATTGCAGGTATATATTTGGTACTATGACCAAATGTATGTTTATAAACATAAGGTGGAGTAGATCAGGAATGCCACGACTTGGAATTCTAGGCCCTCTTCAAAATTATGCACAATGGATGTCCTGAACAAGGAGAATTGTATCACAATTCAGCCACACAATACTGGAACCATTGGGATGAAGTATCATATGATATGATACTGAAAAGTCATAAGATTCTGGTTACAAGGGCCCTCTAGACACAACTGTTAAAATAGCTACATGTTGGATAGTGTGGCATTGAGAAAACAATGGAAATGGCTCACACTATCCAATTTGGGCCTGGAATTTCAGCTGACATACAGAACTTTATATCAAAATATATGGCACACTGACAGAGAGTTACCATAGACTTGTTCCAGTTGGACAAGAAGGACTTCCTACAGTGCTGATACTTCAAAATATAATAGTATGAACTTACAAAACTAGGAGCAAGGTGATATAAATCAACTGGTTGACCTCCTCTAGATATGGTATACCAGAGAAAGTTGTCTCAGACAATGAACTTCAATTTATCTCCCCAGAGTTCTCCAGATTACTTGAGGAAAATGATATTATATACTCCATATCCAGCCTAAGATTTTCACTTTCAGCATGACAGCAAACTGTGTGGAAACCCAACCATATTTTAAACAAGGTCGATGGTTGCTTCTTTATAGTTAAGTCCCAAGATGGAACAGATGCTATCACATGAGGAATAGAGAAAACTTTGACCCAGAAACATCCCAAGGTTGAAATGATCCCCACAACACTGGTACTCAGAATGATCTCATACAGACAACACCAACTACATGGGTCCCCTCCACTACTAACATGCCTATATTGAGTGAAAGGGAAGCACCCTCTGAGCATGCTGCCATTACCCTTACCCCAACATCATACATCACTTGAAATGGACAGATCTTTAGGGCTATTTGATCTAGCTAAATGATGCATGTACTTCTTGAGGGTGTAAATGCTTTGCTACCTTGTCTTTGGCCATTCTCAAATCTCTAGATGAAACCATGTCCACAACAAAATAAATAGAAGATACAAACCTAAAACCACAAAGACAAAAGTAGATCCCAAGTTCAGTGTTTCTTATATAAAGAGAGGGGTGGGGTCTACAATCCAATTCTCCAGAAGTTGAACATCTTCACAAGAAAAACCAGTTTTAAACTATCTAACCCAGTTCAGGATTTCACAATCCCAGGCTACTCGCCCCTAATAGAAAAATATAACTTTTGAAACTGTCACAGCTATGGATTTGCTTATATTAAGGACTAGCAGGGATACCCAGCATTGCTCAGAAGAAATTATTTCATCTTAGGTTTCATTGGTATGTTGAAATTCAATAACATGTTGATTCATTGTCTTGATAACCAATCTGATGCCATTGCAAAGACTTGGGTGTTTAGATTTCTCAAGAATATAACTGGAGATCTCCCTTTTTCTGTATGAGATTCTAAAATGTCGTGTCTAGGAGGGAATTATGTACAAATCTTTTTTGTTTTTTAAAACAAAAAATAATTATAGGATGAACATTCCACTATTTCTTAAAGTAAATATATTGTTTATGTATTTTATCAAATTAACACTCGTAATTCACATGTTTCATATTGCTTTTTAAAAAAGGTATTTTATACTTAAATTGTTCTTTGTCAGTACAGTAAAAAAAGTATATAGACAGAGATTGATTTCATGAAACAATATTGTTAATTCAAAAATAAATCTATCTATCTATCTATCTATCTATCTATCTATATATATATATATATATATATATATATATATATATATATATATATATATAAAGTTGTAAACCGTCTTTCATGTCCTGTCTACAATAGAAAAAAATATATATAATATAAAAATACAAATATTTTTGAAAGCATAAATATTTTTATTTAATATTTTAAATTTAGTAAAATTTTTATTAATAATAAAAATAGTTCAACAAATAGAATATTTTTGAAAGCCTAAATAATTTAAAAAAATTAAATTACAACTCAATGCATTTTGAAATGTAATGCAATAACATCTGTCTTTGACAGTCAAATTTGATCGTAAATTTTCTTCAAATAAATTTATTTAATATTCTTCTAAACTTTAATAAATTTAATCCAAGATATTTTGTTTTTATAATAGTAGTAGTATTCATTTTTAGTTTTTAAATGAATTTTTTAAAATTTTTGTTTCGAATATTTGAATAAATAATATACTTTTTTCAAATAACTGTATTTAATATTCTTCTTCTTTTAAATTTACTGTGTTATTTTAATATTCATTTTTTTAAAGTTATGTTTTATGCCCCCAGGTTGGGAAACTCTGAAATGTAGTGGTTTCATAGTTTCAGTGTCGGGTGAAAACGTTTTTTGTCATCCCTGCCTGGACTAATTCAAGATATTTTGTTTGAAATTTGTTTTTGTAAAGTAAAAAAGAAGAATAGATATTAAGTTAAAATCTGCAATAATGAATGAATAATAAAAAGTTAAAATAATTACACCAAAAAAGATACCGAAATAAATTCAAGAGAATAGAAATTCTAAAAATACATATAGCATTTGGAAATTATCAGCAGAATTAAAATGTAAAAATGAATGGTAATAATAAGTATTACCATTTGTTTTTACTTTTTAATTGTCTAAAAATACATTCTAATGCAATTATTATGTATTTTTAATTTTACAGATACAAATCATACAATGATAATTTTTTTGCAAAAAGGTGGGTTGGGTGATACTGAGTCTGTATATATATTTTTTTGTCATTAATTATTGTAGGCTTATAGTTTTAACCAGACACACACACACACACATACAGACAACTGCCCTTTATATATGTATAGATGGATTCCCATGTGGCAGAGACTCCAAATACAAGGACCCAGATATCCCATTTATGTGCTTCTGTGTGACCCTTGTCCATTCATCTTCATTGTCTATAATCCACAGTTGTAATGTGACAAGATAGCTGAGATGATATTCTCTCTTCTCATTCTTCAGCTAGCATTCATATTTGCAGTGACTTCAATATTCACAAGTAATGATTAGTTCACTCAGTTTGAACTGACAAAGAAAACAGATACAGTCATGACTTTTGTATGATCTGACTTAGTGTCATATTGGACATAAATGAATGGAATTGTCTATTCATGTAAATAAATAGAGTTAAGCAGAGTTTAGGAGAGTTAGCATTAGGTCAATTGCTAAGTGTATTTTGGTGTAGTAAAGCTTCTATTTCATTACTTACTTACAAGTTTATCTTCTTTATTTATTTCCATCTGTTATCTCATAAACACAAGATACAACACTTAGATAGTTGATAAGCCCACTCATGTTCCTGACACAACTGGATATCACACATATCTCCTTGACCTCTTTCTCACATCTTGCCCTAAAGAATGCTCCACTGAAGTACTGTCTCTCTTCGGCTCTTCTGATCATTTCCTGATCAATGTTAAAGTTGATGCCAAACTGAAAACATCCCCTGATGTACCATTTCACAGGACAATTTTGACATGACAAAGCTGATTGGAACAGCTTCAAACTTGTCAACTTTCTTCAAAAATATGCCTACCACATCAGTGATGGATCCTATCAGGCATTGATAGATAAAAAATACCAGCACAAACCATATAGCCAACTCTGGTTCATGCCAGAATGTGCTGCAGCCATAGTCCACTGTAGTCACTACTACAATCTCTACCATAGTGAATGGTGTAGTGGGACTCTTGTGCCATTCTGGACTGCTTTTAATTAATGCAAGAGAGTTCAGGAAATGCAAAGAGCAGCTATGCACAGTCAATTCAAGAAACAATTTAACAATACATCTTGGAAATTTTCAATATGTTTTTAAAGATATTTCTTTCATTTCTTCTCTTTTTTTTCTTTGAAGAAAGAAGATGTTGCAATATAGATGACTCTAGATGAGTTGTCTTCTCCTGACCCCAACCTTGTGCTGACACCTGGTGCTGATAGCGACTCTCTCTCTCTCTCTCTCTCTCTCTCTCTCTCTCTCTCTCTCACTCTGCTGATCAAGAGCTATTAGTGTGATGGATGTTGTATGAGTCTAGTAATAAATATCCTGTCTCCTTAAATATGAGAAGTCATCATTATAGAAAAAAAAGGAAAGTATGGCTGTTGGCCATACCAGTTGTATTCTTTTCAATCACAATTGGTGAAACTACCATGAAACATGACCACTCAACTCATTGGTTTCTTCAGCCCCTCTGATGTTCTCTCACTCATGCTTATTTTATCAAGTGGCAGAGGCTCAGAAATTTGAATAAGCCACAAATTTATCTCACAAAATCTCTGAGATCAAGTTTTTCTTAAATTGCAGCTTTTGAATTGGCTATATTTTATGTATTTACATGCAAGAATCATACAAGCATGTTTTGTTCCAGGTGGAAAGCCATTTTCCCTTCTACATTCCTCCCTGATCTCATGATCACATAAGTGGTAGGGAAATGGTGGTCTCCTTCAATGAGTGCTTCTTCATAAAGTTGGATGGAGTTTGTTAATTTCTTTGAATGTGTCCACAAGTTCTCTCTCATTCTCAGCACCATCTTCATCATCTTCCAACACTATTTCTTCTGGTTCTGCAGGTGACTCATCTGACTTTGCTCTGAAGAGCAGCAGTGTACCTGAATCACTCTCAGATGATTTATCACTACTGTTGTCTTCTGAGTAAATAGATCTCTGATGAGAGTGAAGATCTTTGATGTGGCGTGGTATTCCATTGACAAAGACCAACTGTGGTCTATTGACCCTCATCACTCTCCCTTTTTTAAATTGTCTTGTGTATCAACCATGTGGGGCCTTTATCCAGACTGCATATCCTAGTCTGTAGATTCCAGGATCTATATGTTCAAGTGGTGGTGCAACATCAACACCCTTTATGCAGGATCTGGTAGTTGTATATAGAGTTAGCTGGTGCTGTCATGACTGTTGTATCATTTTTTTGGTGTCACTTTATATTAATATAATGCTTCCATGATGGAATATTGTGTTGTAACAGCAATTCACTTGATTGTGTGATATCATTCCCTGATGGCACATAGGCACACCAGAATCTCAGTTGGATGCCCCACTCCTCTGCAAACCTCACAGACATCTCTCCACAGAACGCTGCACAATTATAGATGAGTAGTTTGACACATGGCTGTCTTTCACAGAATAGCAATTCCAACTGCTAGATAATGCTGGAAGAGCCTTGACACAGTAATGGTTGCCAGATGGAAGACTGACTAGTGCCACAGTCTATCAGGGTCAGATAATGCTGGCCTCCATGGGTTGGTTTATTTTGTTTTACGGCATATCAACCTCAATGGGTTATTTAATGCTGACAAAATTTTTTATTGCTGGTAATGTTTTGTTTTGTCAAAAATCTGTTTCTGGTAATATTTTTTCCTTCAAAATTGTATTGCTGGTAATAATTTTTTTCAAAAAAGTATTGCTGGTAATAGTTAACTATTTGCCCATTGCTGAGACCCTAACAGGTGCTACCACCTTTGGTTGTGGTGGACCTGGGAACACCAGCAGTTAAGAGGTGGTTCCACACTCCTCCACGTGGATGTACTGGCCTCCATAATGGGTTATATCCATTCCCACTCTGCTCTAATTGTCACACACATACAGCTTTCAAACTTTCCAATGTAATGGTGCCAGGTCTATGGACTGGCATGCCTTGAAGTTCCTGACCAACACCTGAACTGCTGACCTATTTTACAAAATATAATGTGCATCAAGTTAATGTGCTTGTTTTTGTGTTCCAGGTGCAGCCAACATGCATCCTCAACCAATGATCCACTGCTTTCTATAATGGTACCGGTAGCTGAGGAGCTTGTGTCAACCAATACAGTGACTTCATGTCCATTCACACACCAGTCGCCATGCGCTGACTCCTTCTGCATCACTCTGGTGATGATGTCTGTTAGTATTTGAACCAAGAGTAGGTCTTGTGTTTCATCATCTCAGCCAGATGTAACAGAGTTTGCTCATCATTTCATGAATGCAGTTGTAACACAGAGCCAACCACACACTGGCAAATATTCAGTTAATTTCTCATGTAGGGAAAAGATACTATGATGGGTGAGTACATTAGGTATTGGTGGGAACTCACTTTTGTGTCTCCATTGCAATTTACCCTGCTCCTCTCAGACATACAGACCCAATGTGTGGGTGCCATTCTTAGCTGCTCCAGATTCTTGCTGGTCAGTCCAAATCATTCCAGGGCACACACTCTTATTGACAAAAATATTGTCAATGTCAATGTATGAGGATGTGGCTCTTTGGATGGTTTCATTTTGTGCAACCATGGCATTGATGACTGACTGCATGATCAGCAGTGCCACATTCAGCCTAAACCCCAAACAAATAATGACTCTAAAGATTTGTCCACATGCATGGTGACGTCTGAAACTTCCTGTCCCAATTTTTGCATGTATTAGCTGTGTATGCATCAACTTATTGATTGAGTTCCTGATAATCCATAATGGAGTGGCCTTCTACTCATTTTCTTGCTAACTATTATTTATCCAGGTTTGCAGTTCATAAGTGTACTCCACCCTGAACTGTTTCATTGCAGGATATTCTGGTATCTGGTTCTTCAGCATGGGTGATGTTTGGTCACCAGACCACTTCCACAATACAACCCAGATCTTCTTGTTCAGGTCATATTCTGCATGAAAGCCAGGCTTGTTGATGGTGATGACTGCTCAAAGGTCAGTCAATTTTAGGAAAGCTCACAGTGTCACTACTGTTCACACATACTTGACCCAGCCTCTTGATGATGTCAACTCCAAACAACACATCATACCCCAGTAGTTTCCCATCTACAACCAGAATCTCAACATCAATAGGGTGTCTGTCACACACACCTGCTCTTTATGAAAGCACATGTTAGTCTGCAGTCACTCATTCAGCCAAATATTAATGTGAGTTTTTGCAACTCTGCCAAATGTATATCAACTGATTCCCCACAATGTTTTATTGTGTTCCATAGATATTCTTTGCTTGCATATTGTTTTGCAATCTTATATACATTTCCTTTAATGATGAACCATAAATCTTCTGTTGGATTAATATCTGGAAAAATTGGGCACCATTCTATTATTTTGGTGTCTTTGAAACCTGTTTTTGACAATAGTCGACTTTACTAAATGTGAAGTGAATTGCTCATACACTATGAACCCAACTGCAAAAGCTGTATGCAATGTGGATTTTATTTGGTTAATATCTGCTCTGTTCTCTTCTCCCAGTGGCTTGTAGACAGTAAATGCTCCACCCAACAACCTTAAGGGGATTATATATTCAAGATGTTTTCCACTGTACATCTTGCATACAAGTTCTGCCTTTTTGACCCATTCAACTGTGGATGGTCTGGACACCAAGCAATCAAACTCAAAATCTGATATTGAATTTCCCCTCTGACATTATACCTATTGAGAAGCTGAAATAGCTTGTACAGAAATAAAAGTATGGCTGTTGGGAGTACTAGTTGTACCCAGTCTTTACAATCCCAATTGGTGAGACTACTGTGAAACTCCACACACAAAGCATGACCACTCGACTTGATTGCATCTGCAGCCCCTATGATGTTCTTTTGCTCATGCTCACTTGATCAAGTAGCAGAGGCTCGCAAATTTGCATAAGCTGCAAATTTGTCTCACAAAATCTCTGAGCTCCAAGATCAAGTTGTTCTTAAATTGCAGCTTTTGGATCATCCATATTTTATTTTATGTATTTCATATGCAAGACATGTACAAGTGCATTTTGTTCCAGGATGTTTGCCTTCTACAATCATCTTTGTTTCACAGTCAGCTCTGAGGTTTGATAACAAAGGAAATGCATAACATTAGTATTTCCACAACATGGTAATAAATAAAATATGTGATAAAATGGTAATATTATCTGTTTCCTTATAAGGAAACATTTAATATTTGTTGACCAAACAAGCAGTGATAATATCAGTTGAAATTTATAGGGAAAATAGATTTTTCAAGTCCATTAGCTGTTATCACTCTTTCCAGTATTGATGGGTACTTCCTTCCTAATCCTTTATTTAAAGTAGTGTGAAATGTCAATATCTACATTATATCATTATTTCTCTATAAGTTACATGCATTATCCATTTTAGATGTTGCTGCTGTTGGTAGTCCTCAAGTGATGTTGTTTCTGTTATCTAGTACTAGTTTGTGACTATCTTGCACCAGTCCACAATGTTCAAAGAAGGATGATCTTTGTTAAGATCCATAGGTTTCAATTGCTCAAAACCATTTTTAACAATTGACCTTAGAAAGCAGTTGTATACAGTTGAGAATTTAGATATTTCTGAACAGGTTTAGTGCCAGGTATAGCATCCATATGAAAGTCTCAATCTGAATAGGCTATTTAAGAACATGATGACTTTTCAGGTTCATGCTTTCCTTTTGTAGCAATTTGCTGTCTTGAATGACACTATCGCTAGTGCATCCTATTCCATGTTCAATTTCCTTATCTCCGATACTAAATTTATTATAACTGATCCATAGATGGAGGTATTTGAAGTGTTTTATATTTACCCATTCCACATCCTGGATTTTTATGATGGATTCAGGGTAGGTGTCAATACTGCTTTCATTCCAATATTTCAAAATGTTGAACAGTTGTATAATAAAATATCACATTATCAAATAGGTTCTTATAAATATTTATAATAAAAAACAGTTAGTATAAGCCAAAACTCATGTTGCTCATAGAAATATAAGAATATTCTTAAAATTTTACCAATACCAGTTGATTAATACCAAGTTCTTTGTGAAAATATTGACTTGTGTAATAAAATCTGACATAGTACAATTGTTCATTTGAAGGTTTCCCTCACCAAAAAGATGTACCCAATTTCTGTTGAATCATGTTAACTCAAATTAAACATACAGTTCATGATGGAAAAAGGACATTATAAATGTTCTTTTGATATGTCTTTTAAATCTATACAGTGGGTTGAGTATTTTCATGTGTAGATATATATAAATATATATAAGATATATAAAGTTATATCTGAATTTTATTTAAAAACTGTTTATTCTGTGTCATGAAAGGGATAGTTTGTTGCTTCTGAAATTAAACAAAGATCATTATCAGTGATCATGGTCATATAAAGGAAAAGGTTAAATCTGATATGATATATTATATCTGAAGTTAGAAGTGATCACATTATCCACACTTGAGATAATGTCCAAGTCATAGATAAAGAGCATTGCTCAAAAGTGATATAACTGGAAAAAGTTCAACACATGAGCCTTAAAAATCAAGACATTTCTTTGTTCAGCAAGGAAACTGCACAGAAACCTTGTATATAGAATATAGAATTGCCTATACTATGTCAGATTTTTATTCCACAAGCCATTTATTGTGGAAATATTGACTTGTCAAATAAATCTGACATAGTTTATGTATAGCATCATATACTTTGGGTGCAAAAAGTCTTTGATAGCATCATATACTTTGGGTGCAAAAAGTCTTTGATAGCATCATATACTTTGGGTGCAAAAAGTCTTTGATAGCATCATATACTTTGGGTGCAAAAAGTCTTTGATAGCATCATATACTTTGGGTGCAAAAAGTCTTTGATAGCATCATATACTTTGGGTGCAAAAAGTCTTTGATAAAGTTAATAGCAGTTCATTTTGGTTTTTCCCAATCATTTACATACCAACTTATTCTAAAATATCCACTTTTTATCACTCACCAGAATTTGTTTAAAAAATAACATTTCCATTAGTATGGATGCCAGATTAAAGTGAATAACATAACCAAATTGGTAGAAATCATTTTAGATATTTTGAATATGTTGGCTATATCCTGCATTACATAACATTAATTATCCTCATGTAATGATTTGATTTCTATCTTAATTGCTCTAGCCAAATATGGAATGTTGTTCAATAACTATTTGGTATGAAAACATAACAAATCACCTTTGACATATTGAGCCATTTACAATACTTCCTGAATAACCTGCACAAATGTTTTTGTATGTTTTGGGATGATGTTCATATGTTATTTTTAAAAATAAAATTAATAATATGCTAAAAATGTTGCTTATTTTCTTCTATTTTGAACTTTAGAATCAAAAAACAAAATGCATTAACTTTGACAAATTAAAAAAAATAGAAATCTGCTAAGATAATTGTCATAATGAAGTTGAAACTAAATTCACCTAATGCCACTTAAATTCACTTAATGCCATCTAAAGACTAACACAGAACAAACCATTTGATAAACCCAGTAATTGTAAGAGAAAGGCAATTTATCAAAAAACAATAAAATATTTAAAAGTTGATTTGAAAGAGAATTTGAAAATATTAAAAATGTCCTCATGAAAAACATCATTTTCTGTCTTTTCTGATAGGAATCAGTTATATTTTATACATAACAATCAGTATGCACATAGGTTGCTTTTGAAATTAAACTATAAATAAAATATATAGTTTCATTTTTAATGATAAAGGAATATTCAAGATAATAACTGTCAAAATCAATTCATGTTATAATATAGATAAGTGTGTGGCTGGTCAAGAAATGGGAGAGAGAGCTCAATCTCACTGTACCATATATAAATAGCTACGTTTCCTGGTCTTTTCAGTCTTGTGTTTTCTCAAGATCTCAGTCTTGTGTTTCCTTGTGTTTTCTCAAGATCTCGGTCTTGTGTTCCTTTGTGTTTTCTCAAGATCTCGGTCTTGAAGAGTTAATAAAAAGAAACATCAAAGTACTAAAACTTTAGATGACTTTGGGCAGTTTTTGATGTGAGAGTATTTACAAACTGGATGTGCGTGTTGTTTGGTCATATTCACATATGACAATCATCATTTTAAAGGAGTTCTCATAACCATTAAATCTTAATATTGCTTTGTTCATTATGCAAATTTTCTATTCCAAAAAGCTGTCTGCTACTACTGATGACTGCTTGTCACTCTCTTATATTATCTATTTAGACTGTAACTCTTTTGGCTCCTCTTACTACTCCTCTTACTAGTTCAGATCTTAACTTTCTTGGCAATTGTGATGAATGACTGGACTCTTTTTCTTGGTTCTCTCTATTATCAACGTGGATACTTGACGTGCCTTCTTTGGTGATGTAGGTGGCTAGAATCCTGCTCTGCTCTATCCTCTCTATCAATAATGTGGACAACCAGGACCCTGTCTTCTGCTCTGCTGCTTACTGCAAGTGCTCATTTATATAAAGAGCAACACTTTCAAACCTCACAGGTGTTCTCAAGATGCAAAATTTCTATTGTTGAGTCTTCATTTTCCAGATCAGGTTACTTATCGACACCCATCAAAGTTCTCAGGAAAAAAGAAATAAAGATGGTGAAAATCAATAACACAATTGATCTTGGAGTGGTAGCTGTAACCCAATACTCTGTTTTTAATTTTTTCCAACCAAAGATGTACCAAAATGTCTTGATTTCCGAAATATTGAATATATTAATTTTAACATGGTAGGAAAAGGGGGATGAGAAATTAATATATTCACTGCTAAATGTGGAGATACATATATTTTTCAGCTTCACAGTCATGTTTTGGTTGGCACATCCCACCCCAATAAATGCTTATCCTTGGGAGTCATATACTGAAGTAGGTGGCATACAATGAAGTACCTTCTACATGAATAATAGGACCCAGTTTTTCTTAGTAGAACATTATTCAAACCTATTCTAAAATTCATAATGCTCTGTTCAAATCATTAATTGTTATTATCAAGAATGTTAATGTTATCAGTTACAGTAGGAAAAAAGTTTTAATTAATTTTATACTGTTTTTTTAGAAATATTATAATTTTAATAAATCATTCAAAATGGGATGTCACTTGTATTTGATACATTTACATAAGTTTCCTTTTGTTTTGACATTGAATGTTATATGCTGCAGAAGCTTTTATTGTGTTCCATAGATTATTCTTTGCTTGAATATTGTTTTGCAATCTTATATACATTTCCTTTAATGATGAACCATAAATCTTCTGTTGGATTAATATCTGGAAAAGTTGGGTGCCATTCCATTATTTTGGTGTCTTTGAAATCTGTTTTTGGCAATAGTCATCAAAGAGTAATATTCAATATTCATTTTGATGACTTTGTTTTGACATGTACTGCTCAAAGGTGTATATAGTTTTACTGTCTCTAGTACTAAACCAAAACATTCTTGCCCTCACACTGTAATCCTTTAACTCCTGTTGGTTAACTATTTCTATGAAGGGCCTACCCATCAGGTTCATGCAATACAGCTTTACATTTATCACTAAAAATCACTGTTGAGAAATCAGTTTCCATGTCATATTTTCTTTACTTATATGTTTCTCTTTATGATGTTGAGTTAAAAGGTTGTTGATGTTAAAAGTAAAGGTTAAAAGGTTAAACGGTAAAAGGTTAAAAGGTTAAACGGTTAAACGGTAAAAGGTTAAAAGGTTAAACGGTAAAAGGTTAAACGGTAAAAGGTTAAAAGGTTAAACAGTAAAAGTTAAAGGGTTGATGTTGAGTTAATTTGGTTTTGCTGAGACTTTGAAAATACACAAAAATAAATAAATAAAAATATGTTTTCAAATTCTCCCTGTAACTACAATTTAATCAAGTCTAAAAATAGACACATTTAATAAAGACTTTATATTTGCCCTTATGTAGATGCCATAGTGAGCATATTATATGATCGGAATATGACAAAAATATTAAATTTTGGCTTTTGTTTGGAATAAGCCAATAAAGAACGAAACAAAAGCCACACATGAGACTCATAGTAAACACATGCAGGAGCACACATAGGAAGACTTACAGCCAGCACAGAAAGGACTGTACACAAGAATACCAACAGCAAGCACACACAGAAACATACATGCATTCATTTACCATGCCAAAGAAAGCCTTCTCAGTTGGGCACTCATGCCATATAGAGAGATCAACCCAAGTGAGATTGCCTGAAGACCCAACAGCATCACATCACAGGAAAAGTGAGTTACTTCTATTCATAAATAGATACACATACACTCATGAATATGATCTGAGGTGGAAGTTGGTTGAAGTAAATAAACAAATTAGCCACTGGTTTGGAGAAATGACCAAAGATTTATTTTCATTTACAAGATATGAAAATGTCTCTGGTATGTCAGATTGTGTAGCATTTGAATGTATGGTGTACAAGGTGTGAAATGAGAGCGTGCAAAAAGGAGTGTACTTAACATGGCTGACTGCGTGTTGGCTATCAATTTGGGCTTGTCAAGTTGACAGTAAAATCCATTCTTTTTATGTGCTCACAGGAGATCATTTTCACAGTTTAATGGTTGGATGGGCAGTCAGGTGTACTCTTGGGTAGCCTCTATGGTTAGTGTGTGTGTGTGAAGTCTCTGCTTTCTTCCCTCTTTTACTCTGGATTCTCTTATAGCCTATATAAGGGAAATGCATGAAAGTAGTTGTAGATATTTGTGGCAAGCAAGAGTCATGTCAATAATGGCCAGCATTTTGGTATATTTGTATTTATTTCAAAATTTGTTTTGAATAGAGTGTGGCATGTGCGTGACTCAGCTAGATAAAAATTGGTGTGTAGTTAGATATATGCTTTCTAACAATTGTATAAATTTGGTTTTGTTATCTCTATATATAAGTTGTGTTTTTTTTTGCTACAAATACTCCCTTACCAGAGAAAATGTTGTGTTGAGAATTTTCTTGAAATATTGTTACCAATAAATTGTACAAGAAAGAAAAAAATGAATTGGTTTGGTTACAGAGTATCAAAAATGGTGTTGGATATAAAGTTAGACAAACGAGTTAATTCTAGAGCATTTACTATCCAAAGGGGTTTGTTAAAATCATTCCTTCAAAATTGTTTTGAAAGTAGTGACTTATGTTTGAAACTGGTGTAGTTTGTAGATCGCTTGCTGCTTGGAGATAAAATAATGTTTTGGAAAGTATTACAGTTATATCTGTTTAACAACTAAAAGTACCTAAGAGGTTGAAAGGCAAGAGATTGGTTATTGTATGACTTGAATCTGTTAGGATAATAGATGTATCAGTCTGGTCTTGTGTGTTTTGTTTGATCTGTAACATCTTTCTTGGTTTGATCTGTGGTAAACTTTGTGGTTTTGTAGTTTGTTTTATTAAATTGAAATGGGCTGGTTTTATTTTGTCGATCAATATGTTGTCTGTATGTCCATTTCATTCAATGGTGAGATATTTCTCTACCTTATCAATCACTCATAATGGGCCGTCATATACCAGTTGAAGTGATTTTTTTTAACTGTTTTGTCTCACAAAAACAAAATTCTTGGCTTTGTTCATATTAACAGTATTTACTATGGTTCTTGACGAAGTATCTGAGATTATACTATTTTTCCCAGAGATGAGTCTTATGTCGGTTGAAAATTGAGCTACAAAACCTAAATATCTGATTTCTTGGGTTGAATATTTGTCTGCTGTTGTTTGGAGGGAATATGTGAGTGGTTTGTGATCTGTGAAGATTATGAAATTTTTTCCTTCTAATATGTGTTTGTAATGTTTGACAGTAGCATATTTTGCTAGTAGTTCCCTGCCAAAAGTGCTGCATCTTTGTTGTGCAGGAGACAATTTCTTTGAAAAAAAATAATATAGGTGTTGTTTCTTCATTTAGGGTTTGTTGTAATACAGCATCTATTGCATTTTCTGATGCATCTGTTGTGATGGTTAATTTTGCATCTGGATTGATGTACTGCAATTTGGTGCAATTCTGTAATTCTTCTTTGTCGAATGCCAGTTTCACTCATTAGTCCACTGTACTTATTTCTTTGATTTGCTTTTCAACAGTGTCGTCAATGGTGTGAGTAATTGTGAACAATGTGGTATGAAACGTCGATAGTAGTTCAGCATTCCAATAAGTTCATGTAATTGTCTTATGGAGTTTGGCATTGGAAAAGAATGTATAGCGTCTACTTTCTCAGGCAAAGATGTTATATCTGTGTTGTCTATTCTGTGACCTAGAAAGGATAAAGATAAGACACCAAAAATGCATTTATTGGGATTGATTTTTAATCTGAAATATTGCAAATGTAGAATTTGTCAGATGTGAGTATCATGATCTGTTTTGTTGGTACTAGTTATAAGTATGTTGTCTATGTATGCATGCACAAAGATCCTAGTTTATGAAAAACTTTGTCTATGAAATGCTGAAATGTTTGTGCTGCATTTTTGAGACCAAGAGGAATTTTTTAAAATTTGAAAAGTTCAAACAGTGTTGTTATGGCTATCTTTTTGATGTCTTCTTTGGTCATTGGAATTTGGTTATAAGCTCGGATCAGATCTGTTTTAGAAAATACTATTTTCTGTAGTTAAGTGGAAGTAAAATCTTGTATATGTGGGATGGGATACCTATGCAGTGTTGTTATTCTATTCAAAGCTCAGTAGTCTGCACAGAATCTCCAGCCTGGGCTATTTCTTTCTCGCACCATGTGTAATGGTGATCCCCAAGGACTACTGGACAGACAGTATTATTATCATTTTTGGTATTAAATTGTATTCAAATTTGCTTAACAATGTTGTTTTATTCGTCATTTGGAGCATGTGAATGATCAGTTTCCCTTTCTTTTTTGCATCTATTACAGTCCAAAACATCACCTTCCCTTTCCTCTAAAAGGGATTAGATGTAAATGCTTCATTTGACTGTCTAAACAAGGCCAACAATCAGCAGTAGCTTGGGCAACACTTTCTTTTTCATATTTTTAATTATTGTTCATCATACTCTGCATCTGTTATCTTTCTCTATATTTTAATAACAACTTCTTAAAATATTTTCTTGTTGGTCAATCCACTTTTATTGTTTTATTACCCTTTTAATTTTGCAAAATTCTTAAATTTAGTTTCTTGTTTTTATGCTACTAACATTTTCATTTTTTTTTATTATTCTTTGCTCTCTGTTCTGTTTTCCATTAATGTGTTCTCATCACTCACTTTATAATACCTTATTTTTTAACTAATGTTCACCTAATACAAGGCCCAAGAGCCACTCAAGGTAAAGGGTTACTGTGTGGACTTATATTAACATAGGAAAGGACAAGCATTAGGAGTATAGAGCTGAAGCAGACTTTAGAAGGAACAAGAAACCCAATCCTAAACAGTAAACAAGGGATAAACCTCTACACTTGTTCAAAAAACTGGGGAGGAGTATGAACCGCTCTTTTCAAATTATATGATTAATGGAAATTTTTTAGATATCTGAAATTAAAAAATAAATATCAATAACTATCATATTATATATGTAATTCCAATGAAGAACCACTGAGTTGCATAAAAATATCTAGCACCACTAAATGAGTTATTGTAAATATTTTTTAATAAAAACAGACATTATAAGCTGAAAATCACCTAGTATACTTATCATATAAATATATAAGCATATCCTGAAAATTTTACTAAGATTCATTTATTAATAACATTGTGAAAACATTGATCTGTATAATCAAATCTGATATAGTACACACACACAAGCATGCATTTATGAGCCAGGGTCTAAATTCTGTTAATAGTCATCCAATAACTTTGTTTGATTTAATGTATTTATCTTTGAAGTTTTTGTTTTGAGATTTTTTTAAACATTTAGAATTTATAAAAATAAAATCAACTTGTTTGTTTTTTAATGAAAAGTGAAAACATTTTCTCCAAACTCTTTTTAAATACAAGGGTCAGTAAGCTGGTATCAGACAGAAGTCATTGAAAATCAGCTGGTTATTCCAGAGAGACATGTCAAATGAAAACATCAGCAATTGAAAAATAGCAATATTGAAATTATTTGAGTTTAACATATACTGTTTTATTTGATATGTACAGAAATATTTCTAATATTCTTGAAATATTTATTATTATTATTTACTAGGTGTTATTATTATCTTCCTGAAAAGTATAAACATGATAGGTCAAAATTTAATACTTGCATCTTCTAGTCTTTCTTTCTTTCACTGCTAAGTGGTCAGGTAAGATAATCACATTTACTGATCTAAACAAAGAAAGTAAAATTGTATAAACTAAAAAATGATTTATTGAATTGTAATTTATTTCTGATTCACCACTAAGTGTATAAGTGTGTGTAGGTAGATAGGTATGTACGTATATGTGTGTATGCATACATGCACACACACATACTTACTTACGTTCGGTTATTTATATGAAAGATGGTGAAAATTTCTCGGCTTAAAACTAATTTTCGTAAATCTTATTCTTATGGAATGTGAAAGTTTTTGGTTGGGTTGAGAACTGTTCACTTCCGTGTACATATATATAGATATACACACACACATATATACATACACACACTTGACAACACCAGTTTCTCGACTTCTTTGTTGCGCACCGGTCAGGTGAGGAACTCTTCTGTGCGTAGAGAATATTAAAACTGCTTCTGCGTTTCGTTTCATTCAGATATCCGATCGGGTTGTGGATTTGTCTTCAAAATATTAGCGTGACATACAATAAATTCTTTACCACTGTGATTGCAAGTCAAATGGATAAAATAGAGGATGATCTGAGGCTTCTTTTGGAGTCTCGGTCGGTACAATTACCAGATGAAGAACCTGACAGTGTCCGCACTAGTAAGTACTTCTACCTATTTTTTCTTTTGTATGTGTGTGTGTTGAGAAGACACGCCGTACATGTGTGTGTATGTGTGTGTGACATTCTGATACACTCATTATGACGAGCCTGTTTCCTCTATTTTTAAACTATTCTTTACACTTCTCTTAAATGACTAATAATAAGTTATACTTTTATACGTTTTTTGTTACAATACGTGTTATAATCAAAACATTGTTTAGTTTTTCGTGCAGATAGTCTGTTATTAGTTTTCTTTATTGATCTGTTTATGGTTGACTCTCTACACCTCGTCATCTTTGATATTCCTACTTATCAATTTCATTTATTGTTTTTCGTGAATAATAATTTGAGAATTATTTGGTATCAGTTTAATTGATATGAATTAAATTTATTTTCAAGTTTATTACAATTTTATATTGATAGTAAAAGCAAAGGAAACATACTTTGTTAGGGCCTCCAAAAAAAGCAACCATTTATTTTTATGCTATTGTTACTTAATAATAATAACATTTTTTGTTAATTCAAATCGGCATCAAATATGTTTTTGTTTTTAGGCCTTTATTTATTTTATGTTTAAATGAAAACCTCATTTATGTTGACTTCAAAATGAATTAATTTTTTTTCTCAAGTAGCGTTTGTTTTTTACTTTTTAAAATGTTTTTTTTTCTTTTTCCATTTTTATTGATATTCAAACGATAAAATGTCAAAACAAAGATTTAAGTCTAAATTGCTCTTAAAGAAAAGTAAAATTTATTTTGATGTATTCTTTAAACAATGTTACAATAACAATGTATATTGTCTACACACAGTATTATTGTTTGAATTAAATGTCGATTTTTTTAGGTTATTCCATTCGTATTAGTTTTTTTTAACAATGTCAATAAACAGAAACTAAATTACTCATAAATGAATTGTTTTTTGTGCAGAAACTTTGAAAATGTAAATAAAATTGCCAACAAAATCTTTAAAAATAAACCGACGTGATGAATTGTTTAGAAGAAGATACTGCTTTTTTCACTTAGTTACAAATATTTTTACAATGAAATTAATGATCAGATTTTTTGAGGCAATTTAAAAAATTTTTATTTTT
>OZ010591.1:11853964-11973964 GCA_963932145.1 Acanthosepion lycidas
GTATCTATATATATATATATATATATGTATATGTGCTTGTGTATCTATCTATCTATCTATCTATATATATATATATATGTGTGTGTGTATGTATATTTGTTTGTGTGTGTATGTATCTATCTATCTATATATGTCTATGTATTTGTGTTTGTATGTATCTATATATATATATATATATATATGTGTCTGTGTGTATGGATATGTGTTTGTGTATGTATCTATATATATATATATATATATATATATATATATATATATATATATATATACACACAAACATATATACATACATAAACATATATATATATATATATATCTCGGGGATTAATTCGTACCGAATTTGATTATATTAGAACTTTTATCTCAACATGTTAAATAATACAATTTTAATTTTTTTCTTATTAAAAACTGATTTTGCTTGAATAAAACACTTATAATTGTTTGTATTTATATATTTTTAATTCTTTTTTTTAGTCTTTTATATTTGTTTTCCTAATACTGTATAATTCCTTAGGATCACTCATTTTGTCCCTTTTATGAATGAGTTTTTCATTTAAGATATTAAAATGAAAAATGTACTTAGTGCATAAGATAAATGACATTTACATAAAGTAGATTTTTTTTTTTCCATTTTGATGAATGTAGGCAGTGATAGTGATCGAAATAACACTTATAAGTATCATTATTGCTGAATGTTATAAATTTTTATTTTCAGTGATTTAAAATTATTGGTAAAAGTGAACAATATTCCTCATTTCCCTGTGAGTGACATAGCCCCTGATGACTGGTCTTTACTTATGCCTGTCTTTTTTATACTAAGGGTGAGTTTCAAAGCAGAAAGATTTTATTCATTTTAATTTGATTTTAAAATAAAATATTAACACTTTATTGTTTGCTTTCAACAAATGAACCAGGTAAAAAAAAAAAAAATTTCTTAAAAATGCGAATCGTCAAAAACTATGAATTTTCTTTTTGTATTTTACTAGCTCTTAAAATTTTGGTTTGTGCATATCAAAATGCAGTATTTTATTTTGATTATCTGATTATTTTATATTTTGCCATTATTACAATTTTATGAACAAAATTGAATCTGAAATTCTATTAACTTTCCACTGGTTATAAGAAAATAGATATATGGAAAAATCATATTTATGTTTGATAATGAAACAATACTTTTTGTACATAACAAACATTAATGTAAAAGATGTTGAAATGTTTAAATTTATGTGACTACCTGTTTGAAAAATTATTTTCATAAGTATTTCATTAAATATTTTCAAAAATATTTCCATTGCAAATAAAGTATTGTTTATTGATAATATCAATTTTCAGAAATCCATATAACTGAAAATCAGTTTGTTATGAAAACACTCCAGTGAGTGCGCAGGATCTCCTTGTCAGCGATGTTATGACTTGGGGTCATGACAAGTTTTAGCTCTTGCAAATCATACTTGTTTGCCCAAGAGACCCTACTGAAACAGTACTATTCTAACTGGTGATCCTGAAGCAAAAAATCTGCCAAGCATGCAATAAATATTACAGAATATTGAATCAAACCTTTTATTCAATTCACGGGGATAGTGTGTTCTCATTCTGTTTCTGTACTTAAGGAATATATCGTATCATTTAATTCTCTCTCACTTATTTACATTTGTGATCCATCTTTAGGTGAGTGCATAAAATGTTTCAATAGATAACCTGATTTCGATGTTGACATTCTGTGTACAAACAATATACTTTCAATTAGCTTTCAATATATACCAACAATAATTAACTATGGTATCACCATTATCTCCAGTCATGGTAAATATATACATGGAATACTTCAAGGAAATGGTTATAGAAATGTCACCACTAAAACCAATGAAGTAGTTTAGATATATATAAATGAAAACCTTCATACTCTGGCTCTATTAATAAAAAGTGCAAATACTGCTAGACTATGTGAACTCAATAAATCCTTCCATACCAGTTCACAATGGAAAAAGAAGCAGTAGATCAACTGGCCTCCCAGTATGTACTACTAACCCACACACAGAGTATAGGTTTCAGAGAGCCGCATATCAGAAGCCACCATTCACTGGATAATACATGAACTTCAATTCTCACCATTCACACAGTGTCAAGAAAGAGGTTTTCTGTGGCCTGTAACAATGGACCAAAATCATAAATGGTGACCAACCTACCAACAGGAAATGATCAGCATTAGGAACATCCCTCAAAGTAACAACTACCCTGCAAGCATAATAAGGATAACAATCAAAAATCTGTCATGATTTGCCTTCCATACATAAGCACTATCTTAGAAATGATTTAGAGGATCTGTGATCCATACAACATTGATAGAATTAAAATCAGTTCAACTCTTTGGAGATATTCCTCCTGAACTAAACTCCTTTGGAAGAGAATATGACCAAGAACTATATGTATATCATCTGATGCAGTTGGGGTAAGGAAAAATCGGTACACATGATTGGCACCGACAACCTCCTCAGTAGACCTAGCATAGAAATGAACACCATTTGGGAGCCTCTGATTAAGAAAAAGAGAATACTTGAAACTTTTACCACTTGATTGCAAACATTATGTTTAAGATTCCAAAATGATAACTGGATTTTTCAAGAAACATGTTGCCTCATAGATAAAAGTATTCGTTAAAACATAGTGGTTCCCTGGCAGTCATAATTTCAATCCCAGGGCCAGGTAGTGTGGATAAATCATAGACTCTGTTTCAGTTGAAGAAACTAATGTGGATAGAATAAAGGTTTTGGTTCAAAATTCCAAGATGATTACCAAGTACAACAAACACCTGAAGAAGTTTCGATGCTACAATAGCTGAAATATGATTGTAGCAATCAAGATGAGTATTTCTAATCGGAAAGGCATATAACTGTAAAGTTTTTAATTTTAATTATTAATGAATATAATAGAATTAAATCTACAAAATAGCTTAAATCAAACCTAAAATGAATCTTTGTAATGAATTTTAATTTTCTGGCTTGTATTTGAAAAAAGAAATTGTTGTCATTGTGATCTGAAATATGAACTAAAGCTTTCCAAGTGATAAACAATACTTAATGAAAAGGGTTTTTTATCTTCAGCCATAAAGTAATCATTCAGTTTTTTTGTGCAATTATATAATTATTTCTTTTCTTATACTAAATCAATATATCAAATTAACTCTCCGTTTTGGAAACTTAAGTCAGATTTTCAGGCTTTAGATAAATTTCTGTTTTATTCTTTAATAAACTTTTGTTCTTTGTTGCCTGAGAATTTATTTTCAAGTTTCTATAAAAATAGTTTTTAGTACTTAAGTATATATTATAATTTTTTTACTTTTCAATATATTTTCCTGGTTACTCATTGGTATATGAAATCATTTAAAGATCAGAATTTAAGAGATAACAAAAAAAATAATAAATTAATTTCTGAAATCATTTTTATCTCCGAAATGACTTTGGTTATATTTGTTTATCAGACAATTTTTATAAAGTCCAATGGAAATAAATTAGGAAATATTTAGGACAATCCATTTGTTTGTTAATCAAATATTGATTACTTGTAAGTATATATTTTTTAATTACTTTCAGTTTTTGTTATTCAAATATAATTTTTATAAAAAAAAAGTAATTGAAATTTTTTTTTCCTTTTGCAATTATTTCTTGCTATTTGTAAATTCAGATGTTTGATTTTTTTTTTCTCTGCCAAAACTTATGATTCTTGTATTTTTCTTTGTAATTCAGGATGCTTTTGGTCATCATAGCCTCAAACCCAAAATCTGTGGAATCTTATCGGTTGAACATTCTGGTGTTCCTGCAGCTGTTAATGATGGAGTTTGCTTGACTTGTGTATTCTCCCTAAATGTTTCTGATGATTTGCATTTGTATAATTTTGTCAACCAAGATTATCAGTGGTACTCTATTAGTGACCCTGAACTAATGTCTCTCCTTAACAGATCATTAATACCAGGAATGTCTGTACCTCTGATTGACCACCATTCCTATTAAATTATCTGACTACCCCTTCTATCTTTCCTCTATCTGTTTTCTCCCTTCCATCCACTCCTGCATCTGCTTACTCTTTCTTTGTCTCTTGTGTCATCCTCTCATACATTCATTTTAGGATATTAAATGGGATGGGAGATGCAGGGGTCATGAAGCAGCAGCAAAGCAGGTGGCAAGCAAGGCAGACTTGGATCTATTAACCAAATGATGACAGCTCTTTCAACCTAATGCATACTGTGTTTATTCTCAGAAAACTTGAATATCTGTTTGTGGTACATTGCTTTCTTCTTTTTCTTTTTCGCATCACTGTGTGTGTGGCTAGTCTGTTGGTGATAAATGGAAGTATTTGGTGGTTGCTAAAAGGCAAAAATAACCTATAATTAATTGTGAAATGTAAGTGAATGAAGGTCCATTGTCTGATTTACAGAAATGACTTGGTAAATGCAGTATGCTTAAGTAAACACTGTTTTGACCTTGGTCAAGTTTTTAGTCAATTCTTATGTGTAGGGCTGTACTAGCTTTTTACGTAATTACAAAAAAAAAAGCTTGCAAAATACTACAGTTAAATTTACATTAAGAAAGATACAGTTTTAATTTATGTATATTAAATTTGACAAATTATATCTTTATAAGTACAGAAAGTATAAAATTATTAAAATATTGGTCATAAAATATTTTTATGCTTGATCTTGGAAGTTTTTTGTCAGTAATAAAATTTATGATGATTTTTGGTTAGAAACAAGGTAAAATTGAATTCAAATAGAAAAAATGAATACACTAACAAAAAAACAACATGAAATCTATTTTTTTTCTTTCAAAGTCATCTATTCAAATTAATTTATTTTTTCTTTCTACCTTTTAATTGGATAGGTAATCTTAAAGCTATGATTTTAAACTTTACAACCCTAATCTGTTGACAATGACAATAACATTATTCTAATTGTATTCAGCTGTTAACAACTTACACATTTAGTATGTTTTAAATAATTCTAACATGTTTAGTTTTATTCAACCAAAAAAAATATTTAAGTATTTAGTTTCATTGCTTTCTTTTTAAGTTCTATCTGTAAAACAATGATCTTGGTGCAGATTTTAAATAATAAATATAAACTTTTTCTTGAAAAACAAACTTTTTCTGTACTAGTAAATTTTTGTAAAACACCACCAATCATAGACCACGTCAGGTTCCTGTGTTTCCAGATAAAGCATATTATATTTTTCTGAATATTTGATATTGCTTTCTGTTAACGACCAACTCTGAATTTAAAATAAAAGATTTTCTTCTATTCAGCAAAAGCTGAATTAGCCTTCCAAATATTGATCTATTGACCAGAATGATTATAATCCAAAGTTTTGTCTTACCTAGCCAAGTTCTTGTCATTTCTTAAATCCATTACTATCAGGGAACCATATTCTAAAATTTGCATCATGTAAATATAAAAATTAAATTTAAATCCTATCAGCATTTCCATGTTATTAAAATTTGAAATTAAGAATTTAGACCACTTTACATTTGTGTAATAAGTAAACAAAAGCAAATCAAATGTAAATATTCACAATTCCCCAAATTAAAATTTTCCCAAATCTCCATTTGCACCTCAGAGAAAAAGATGTGAAAACAATAGATATTTGTATTTTTCTTTTTTTTTTAAATCAAGGTTAGTGTTATTTTATGCATCAAGTCATTCTGTTATAAGAATTTTTCTTTTCCTTTAAAGACTGTATGCAGTATTACATCATCTATTGTTACAAATAGAGGCACTTCTTAAAATGATTTTGTTCTATTATGTGTCCTGGTTGTAATTTCTTTTCAAGAATCTGTGAAAGTCTTTTTAACCCAAATCATCTTTCACTAATTCTCTAAACTGCATAAAATTATTCTCAATGGTTCTGATAATTTGTACTGGTATATTTTAATAGTTTTTAAGCAATTTTTTGTTAAAATTAATTTGTTTTAAGAATGGTTGGTGCTTAGTGCAGAGTTTGTCCTAGAATTTGTTACACAACGAAAAATTTCTAGTGTACTTTGAATCTCCTCCTTTACCCGTTTCTCTTGATCCAGATTCTCTGTGCAAAAAAAAAAAAAAAAAAAAAATTGGTCACAAAGTTGTATATAAAACTTGACCAAATGGACAAATCTTTTCTATAGTCCACTTTGAATTTTTTGCATTTGGTAATGCTGTCAATATTTGCAAAATTGGTGGTAGTTTTAGAAACTTTGCAGTAATGGATTTTACTAAATTCAGATACTGGTGACATTACTGGATAAACTCTGTTTGAATGCAGTTTTCTACATAAACTTAAATATTTTGTGTCTTTATGTTAACAATAATAATCTGTGTGTATGTGTGTTCATAAAGTCTTCTGCTTTTGTTTTTTTTTCTTTTAAAGTTATGGACAATATTCTAAAGAACGTCATCATTGAGCAATATTTTTTTCATATTTTAGTCATTTTGTGTCATAAGACATTTCATAAGGATGATCCCTGATATATGGTGTGTTTTTATAGGGGAGGAGCATTTTTGGATGAGTTATTTTCAAATTTACACAGAAAAATGCTGCTAATTTTCTTATAGCAAATTATAATAAGTTGAAACATTGCATTAATTGCATATCTAAAAGATTTTAGAACTCTATATGTTATCAGTGACATAAGACAGATAAAAATTGTCATTCTCCTGTCTTTACTCTTGGCTAATGCACCCTTAGATATTTTTATTCTTTCCAATTTATATTTAAAAATATTGTTAAAAACTTGAATCATAATTTGGATTACATTTTTTCTAATAAGAATACTTCCTCTAAACTGCTTTTCATATTTTGATATAATCTAACAATTAAGAGACATAAGCCTAAAATATATATAATTGTATCCATTAACACTATATCTAGTCATCAAATTTCTTTACAGTTTTCTATAACATTGTGAATTTTCATGA
Source organism: Acanthosepion lycidas (assembly GCA_963932145.1). Lineage (NCBI taxonomy): Eukaryota > Metazoa > Mollusca > Cephalopoda > Sepiida > Sepiidae > Acanthosepion > Acanthosepion lycidas. The sequence goes on from OZ010591.1 coordinate 11,860,908, forward strand.
TTATAAATAGCTATATTATAGTAGTAGTTTCACTTGTTTTCTTGCTGGGATTTAAAATTTTCCTGTGGAAAATATAGGAACATGGGTCTCATCTATCCCTTTTCAGTAAACTTAAAATTTTAGCCAGTAATGCAATGCCTTACATATACATTATACCTACAAGTTTATGTACATTAAAAAAAAAAAAAAACTCTAATTTTTTACCATGTATTTTTAATCTGTTTATTTTGTATCAACATTGAAATGCATTTATATTTAATAGTTTTACAAGATTTCATTGGACAGAGAATTTTAGATTTCAATTTTCAATTAGGACAGAATTTTTCTTACTGACCATTTCTGTAGAATTCAAATGCAGCAGTAGTTTCTTATTCTGGTATATGATTAATTTAAGATCATGAAGAACATTATTTTCTTGTCAATTTCTATTTAATAAAATTAACTGATAAAATTCATTTGTAAATTTCAGTAATTGCAGCTGAAAAAAATGTCATTTAATCTCTTTGCATTTTAGATTTTGTTTATTCAAGTATTGAATATTTTAAGGGAAAACAAAGCAAAATCTATTTTTTATATTTTTTTTTTTAATTTTATCTTGGCTCTTAATTCTACATCTGAATAATTTTTCTGATGAAATCATTTGTTTTTCTCTTAACTCAATTTGAAAACATTAAGTAAATTTTCTATACCTGCTATTATGGTCTGCTCACAAAAAATGCTCACTGCTATAATGAATGTCTGTTACTATGATACAAAAATTGATGAAACAAAGTTACATATAACTGATAAGTATTAAGTAGCAAAATGTTGCTATTAGAAAAGTATTCTCAAAGATCTCTTTCTTTATTATAATACTTTTAGCTTTTTCCATTTCTGCTTATAATGGATATCTATGATTTCAATTCAATTTTATTTCTGAACTTGATGTCTTTAGAAAAATCTTCAATATTTAAATTGAAAAAATATTTTCTCTTTCTAGTAAAAAGTCTTTTCTGATAAACTATTAAATCAGACATAATGAAGAAAGGTAAATTATATTTTATACTTTTAAGAATACCAATGATGAAATGTCTATCTGTGCAACTGTAAACTATCATTGTACAAAGTTTATGTAAATATTTATGATTGACCAATTTTCTGTAGTTTCAATGAAGCACAAAATACCAGTGACTGTATTGAATGATAATTAACAAGAAATGTCTGTCTGAACCATAAATTCATATAAGTATGTCTGTAATGAGGCTCATACTTAGAGTGGCCATTATTTGAAAGATTGTTTTATATGGGCATGTAGCATTATGGGATATCAAAACTACAAGCAATAACTTCACCTGAATTCATAAGTGGTCACAATGTCTTTCAGTTTCAATATTAATCTTGCAAGCTTGTAGAAGGGGAAATATTTTTAAATACATGCACACTTTTGAATTAATTTTTTTGTCTTTTGTGAAAGACCATTTTGAGACTTGTATGGAGCATGCGGAAATTGTATGCTAGCATGAAATAGTGATGAACTACTGGACTTAAAATAACTGAAACATTCCTAAAAATGCTGTGAATGTGAAAAACTGTATATGTCAGCATATAAGATGATTTCTTAAGTATTTAAAAAAAAAAAAAAGAAAGGGTCATATTGGTCCATTTTATACCCTTTGAATTTGATAGTTTGTTTGTGGTGCTGCCTTATTTTGTGGAATTGACTTATCAGGTGAATATAATTAAGTTTGAATTATTAACACTACAAAATTTTAGAGGCCAGCTTAAGCACTGACATTATATAATAAATATATGGGGAAAGTATTTTATGCAAAAGTTAGAAAAAAATAAATGTAAAATACTATGCTAGCAGTTGAGTTTTTACAGCTCCATACTGAATTAAAACAATCTTGAAATTTTTTGCAGAACTTTTAATTTTTTTTTCCTTTTTGCCTTAGGCATTTATGCTTTGATTTTCTTAGCTTGATAACTAGTGAAACAGTAGTTGAATTCTTGCTATTTTTAATTTCATTGTGAAAGTTATTTTATAGTACTGTGTGTGTGTGTGTGTGCGTTTATTGTCACTTTATGGCTTTTGTTTTGTATGAACATTTTTTTAATTATTTTTTAATGATCTGATTGTACAAAACATGGATATCTGAGACAAGAATATTGTCTTGCTTTTATTTTCAAATATTTTTAGAAAGTAGGTAATAAAAATTGCTAGTAAATTATCCTATTTAATTTTCCTCAATTTGCATTTTGCTCATATTAGTTTTTTCTATGTAAAACTGCTGAATAATATTCAATATGGATGTGGAGAACCACTTAATAATTTTCTAATAAGCTCTTTCTCCTGATATATTACTCTATTTTTTCCTTCAATCTAAAGAAAATTACAATTGGCTTCTGTCCATTGTACTCCATTTATTTTTTAATAAAGCTACTTTGTGTTTTTATTCTTTCATAATATTTTTCCTGATATTTGATATATTATTTTTGTTGGGCAAATTTAAGTCTGTCATATTTAGTCTTTATAGTTTATAAGTTCCCACAAATTGTCTCCACTGTGATATTTGTAACCCGTCCTTTTGATTTCTATTTGCATGGATTAATTCCATTTGTTATCAACTGAAAATTAAGAATATCTTTTTTTATTTTATTATTATTTTATTCTTTATGAAATAGTAAACATTTAAGTAAATTAAAAATAAAACTATTTCAGTTACAGTGTCATTCTTATAAATTAACTTTATTTTTATTTTTTACTTTGGCATTATTTTGAACCAATTTAAAGAAATTGGTTCACTTTGGTTTAAATTATGTGTTTGATAGCTGAAGCCTTAGAATTGATTATTCAGTTAATTGCACATTGAAATTAACTTTTTAGTTTATTCAGGTGTTCAGAATTAAAAAAAAAATTAAATAAATTCTTTTCTTTCCTTAATGTTTATATTTTCATAAGAACATTTTCACAATTAACCCTCACTTTATTTTTGTCTCACTGTTTTTAAACCAGGTATTCTACTCATTGTTTGCATTGGTTCTCTTGTTTTCTGTTGCTTTTTGTCTTGACAATGTAGTTGCTGTAGACATTGGATTTGAAACTTGGGGTATGAGTATTTTTTCCCAAACATATGTAAAAGAACATAATAAAAGGCAAAAATTAGTTCAAACAAAGCAGTATGCATCACTTTCTTCTAATCTGCTTGAAAATGTTTACAAAATAATCTTACAGCATTTGGAAGCCTATTTATTCCATTAATTTGTTTTTAAAACCAATTTTTAACTTTAGTTTTGAGTCAGAATGTCAGAAGTTTAAATTTTATGCTGAGTCTACAGTTTATGCAATTGTTTCTATTCTCATCAACTGCTTTGTCACTTATTTCTTTAGCTAGGATCATTAGAAAGATCTGTATAAATATACATATATATCAGAATTTTTTTTTTTTAAAACCTAAATATTTAATAAATTAATTTAGAAACTGATATTTTAATGTTAATAGATATTTACCAATAAGACAAAATATTTTGTAGATTAATTCTGTCTAAAAAAAAAAATGTTTCATTTATTTTGTATGTTTTTTTTCCTTTTTAATTTCAAAATTTCTTAAAATGTTTTGATCTCTTGTCAAAAGCCAAACTTATTCTACATATTTCTCTCTATTTTTTACATTATGCATTATTTCAATGATAGAAAAAATCTTTTAAATGACTTGGTTTCTTTTTCTTGACTAAGTGTTTCACTTTAGGGAAAAATAAAAATTAAAACTAATCCGAAACTTTTATTATGTGCACATTCCTTCAGACTTTTTGTAAAAACTGTTATAATTTAGGCCTAATGTAGTTATATTAGGTTGGTGCAAAAATAATGTTGTTTCCTCACATATGTTAATGTGAGAAAACGACATTATTTTTGCACCAACCTAATATTTCTTTCTCAATTAATGCACATAAAGAAATATTATCACTTACAAAAAACAAAATTAATATTCTGTTAGCTTAATCCCAGTCAATGTTTTGATTTTCATTTTTTCTTATCTTGCTATTCTCTTTGGAAGATTGTTAATTTCTTTTTCTCTCTCTCTTTTTTTTTTGTTTTTTTTTTTGGTTGCATGCATGTTTATTTTTAATCTACCATCTCCTTTTTTTTGTTTTTCTTTTATGAAACTGAATTGGTTCATGGTGTGATTCATGTCAATTCATGTAAAAGCCAGAAACCAGAAGAAAAGAATTTCATTATCATTTGATAAGATTATAAATTTTGTTTGTTTAATTTAAATGCTCTTATGAATAAGTTTAAAGAAAATTCTAAACTAGTTAAAATGTTCTCTTCTAGTTTTATAAAATTTTATAAAAAATATTTTGCTTACAATTGTTTTGGTACTTATTTTCCTGAACTGCTGCTGTTATTCCTGATTCTTTACTGCTTTCTTCATAGCCAAGTGAAACTTTGGCACTAGCTTTATTTTCTTTAATCACATGACACACAATGTTTTGGAGTTCTGAATTATATCACCAGAAAATGAATTGTATATCTGTCAATCTGCGAGTTAATATTTAACAGTACTTTCTAGTTTGCTTTTCTGCTTATTTGATATATTTATTCAATATCAACAATAGAAATTATCCAAAATGTTTCCATTGTTAATTTTATAAATTGAGGAAAAAACTGTTGTGGTTTTTCAGTCTTATTTCTTAGTTTCTTTTATTCTTTTTTTTATAACCCAGATTGAAACATGTTTTGCTCAATAGGTGTTATTCAAATGCTTACGTCAAAATATAAACTATCAACATGAATTCTCTTTATGACTTTTAATATTTTTGGAAATACTGATCTTAAAGATTCTTACAATGTTTATTTTCATTTAGAAATAAATTTTAATAAAAAATGTTTTATATATTATTTATTATGTTAATTTTTATCCATTTGGAACAGATACTTTCAATATTTTCTTAAAATCATTTGTTTTTAAACAGAATAACATTTGTTTTATAAGTCAAAAAAAATTATCTTTGGAAAGTGAATTATATATACACTTTTGGAAACTGTATACATAATTTTAAGAATTTAATGAGAAATATTGACTTGGATTCTGAAACATTTCTTGCAAACTCTGATCAGTGTAAACTTTTTGAGACTTTTTCAGTGCAACTAGAAAAAAACAACATTTGATATATACTGACAATTTTAATGAAATTTATTTATAAATTGGATTAGCTTTAAATATATTTAGTTCATTAAAATATTGTATGAAAATATTTCATTCAATTGAAAGATCATTTACCTCAAAACAAGCCCCATTAAAAAAAAAAAAAGTACAAGATACATTTCAAAATTTATCATATTCAAAGAATTTTTGTAGACTATAAAAATATTTTTCTTGTTAATATAGCACAGTAAATTAGTTTGTAAATGAAATCATTAATAGTGCTCAAACTGTCTTCACTTTGTAAAGTGGTAAAATTAGATATCATTGCCAGTGATCTTTATTTCCTTTCATTTTTTTTTTTTTTTTTTTAATGTTTTTAATATACTTTCATATCAGGCATGATTTTTTTTAATAGAATGCTATTCTGAGAATGTTAAAACATCTTAAAAAGTTTTTAGATTAAATTTTATAGTTTCCTTAATATCTAAATAATATATAATTATAAATTATATTTTTCATCAAAAATATTCATTTTTCTTTTCCTGTGTTTAATTAACATATTTACATTTTTATTTTAATTATTTTTCCTATGGCCGTGTCTTGTTGACTTGTTCATGGATATATTTTTAAATTTTCTATTAACTGTTAAAATATTTCAAAAGGACTGCAGTATTTAGTATGGCAGAGTTGCAGTAGTAATATCCTTTCCTTAGACCTTTCATTTGTATTTTGAAATTGCTCAGATCAAATAGCAAAATGCTAGTACTTAAATAAAAGAAAAAAATTTTCAACATTTAACTGGTTTTTGCAAATTTTGTGTGTGTATATATATATATATATATATATATATATATATAATGTACTGAAAGGGAAAATAGTGCATAGACTACATCAGTTAGTTTCTTTGCTAGAAGACAATAATAATGATGATCATACTCTGTAATGAATAATGCTGCAGAGTTAAAAAAAAATAAAAGGAAAAAATGGGTTTTATAATTTCATCTTACCATGTTTTAATCTGGCTCGTTAGTTTTTGTTTAATCAGATAATTTGTAAAAAGACTGACTGCTTGTGTCTTTTTTTTAAGAGTATGTCCTTCACTATTCATACATAATTATATATATATATATATATATATATATATATATATATATATATATATACCAACTGATGATTAAGCAACAAATCATAAGTTCTCTTCTGATAATTCTTTGGAAGAGCCAATAAATTCATTGAATGCTTCTTCCATTTACACTGAATTGGAGAAAATCTTGCTTGTATAGAAATGATGAAGATGCTTAAAAAAAAGAAAAGGTTAATCAAGTGAATAGAGAAAGGGTCATTAAAGTAGTGTGTATCTTTAATTCATTCAACTTCAATTTTGCAACATGAAAACAACAATTATCTTACAATTTTTCTAGTCACCAAAATGACTGCTGATCATTTACGTTTTCAATGCACCATTTGTTTGGCAACTTTGAAGGAAGCGCTATGATTTTTCAATCTATTTTAGTTCTATCCAAGCTTTCTATGCTTTCCAGAGAAACAGTTTTGGTTGATATTTCAACTTGTCATCTCTATCCAGCCATTCTGCAGATACTTTTGATATTATTTAAAATATCTTTCATCACAAGTGCTGATGACGATGAAATGCAAAAATGAATCAGTTTCAAGATATTCAACAAAATCTGTTTCTATAAGTTTGATATATTTTATTATTCCTTATTTCGATCAAGTTGGAATGTATTTAGCTTTTTATGCCAACCACTCTTAAATAATTTGGAATGCTTTCAAAGTTGGGTGTAAATTCTATGAGATATTTAGAATACTTGTCACCATCAATTTCAAATCTTAATTGGTTGTTGCTTTTCTAAACTTCTCTCCACTTATAAATTTTTGAAATCAAAGTGCTACTGTTTATTCACCAATAGAATTGTTCTAAAATGCATAATTTATATTTCTTGTAGCTACAATTCTATTAAAGGCCACTTTGAACTCATCCAAATATAAAATACAAAACCCTTTCACTAGTTGTAAGGCCTTTTTAAGTTTTGTAAATATAAAATAAAATGTAATAAAAATTAAATAAATGTTTACAGAATTAATAAATAATGTTTATTTAAAGGTTAAATAACAATTAAAAATGTAATTTTTTTAAATGGTAAAAAATTCAAACTAAATTGAAAACTTGCAAGTTAATAAAAATTAATTTATTATAATATTTGACAAAATGATATTGCCAAAATTAGTTTGGAAAATTTGTAATGAAACTTACATACAAAGTTAATGTTGATTATTTTCTCATGTATCTTCTTAAAGCAAAAAAAAACCCACAAAAACTGTCACCAGTATTAAGTTGCAGAAAATGTCATTAAAGTATATTTAAAGTTATATTGTGTATGTAACACAAATTTCAGTAACAAAAATAGCAAAAAACATCTTTGAAAGTCATCTGGAAAAGATAATGATAGCAGAATTTTTTCTCAAAAGGAAAAAGGTATCTGCCATAAAAATACAATTCTATACAAACAATAGTGACAAATTAAATTTACATATGAATATTTATTCATAGCATTTTACTATTTTTAATTTAATTCTCTTGTTATAGAAGAATGATTATTATTTTACAGAGACTATTTTAGATAAAACAATAGAAAAAGATTTCAAATGTCATATTGTGTATGTAATCAGTTGTCTTAATCAGTGATTGTAATAATTCCATAATTCTAGTTATAAAAAATGATCCAATTTGAGATAATTACTACCTATTTTTTGTATTTCTTTTAATAGACAAATGCATTTGTTAATTTTTCATTATTTGTTAACTGAAATAACATCAAAGATTTTACTTGTTTCATCTAAATATATCTAAAACTGTTTATGCATAATTAACACACCAAAATGTTTTATCTATAATCAATTATGCAGTAATTTAGAAACTCATTTTTGTTGATACTTTTCAAACGTTTTTCAGTTCATTACTTTAGATTAATGAGAAAAAATGTTTTGGGCTTCATTTCTGTTTTTTTGTATTTTTATATATCCTGCAAATAGGAACTGTTATACTTTTATTACAATAATCCTGATATTACTTGTTTTTAAAATGTAGATATTTACTTTTGATAGAATAGTTGTTTTTTGTCATTTTTTTTAATGTCTTTTTATCTTCTACTTTTGAATGTCTACACACCTCCCCTCTTTGTATATATGTTAAATAGGTTTGTATGTAAAATGAAAAAAAAGTGAAGAATATTTTGTTAATATACAAAAATATATTTTAACTGAACAAATAATTTCTATATATTTATTCTGATGTATAAGCAATAATGATTATTTTCATTTCCAAATTTGAATTTTATACTACCTTGTTGAAAATCCTTCATGATTCCTGATAAAAGTGACTTCAGTAAGAGTAATTATTTCATCAGTCTTAAATTTATTTTCATTTAATGTTAGATGACTTTTCTAATTAGTTATACAAAATATAGAAATCTAATTCAATGCTTTTTGATTTTATGTTGATCAGGTTTTAAAAAGCTGTCATGAAATAGGTTTAGGTTGATCAGGCTCAGATATTTTTATAACATTTAGTTTGGTTTAGTTAGAAAAATCAAAACTTTATTCTAATACTAGCATCATCAACACTAAGAGCGTTTTTGTATAGTGTTATTAATTATTATCACCCAATAAATTACATTAGGTTATTTTACTGCTAGTCTTGTAAGAAGCTAATTGCATTTTCTGTTGAGGTACTTAACCTATTATTTAAATTACTTCTAAAATAAGTTTTACAGTTTTAAACATACTTTTATTTGAAAGCACATCAATGTTATTCTCACTCACATCCAGCAGCATCAGTAATTAGTCTAATGTACTCACTATTTTGTCAAGAAAATTTGATATCGAAGACTTCCTTGTTTGAAATGATAGAATGATAATGTTTAGTTATGTAAACGTGATATCTTCATCATAAAATGTACCTAAAGGTATTTTCACTTTGGTCAATTTATTGGTATTGTGAATAAAAAGCTACTATCAGCCTTTGATTATTAATAACATATTAGCTACATTATTTGTTCATGTTGATATGAGGACCTATATGAAAAAACAGGTTAGTTTACTTTTGCTGTTAGGTTCTATTAACTTTGGTATCTGAAATTTATTTTTCTAAATTTCCTTGAAATATATATATATATATATATATATATGTGTGTGACATTCAATTCAATCAGTTTTATAAAGCTATTAGGCTAATATAATGTTGTCTGTAATTTATTACTTTCTGCCTTTCTCTGAAAAACCTTATTTAATTGGGCTAAAATACTTGGGACATTTAATCAATTGTGTCTGGGACAGTTTCATATCACCCTTAGACAAACATATCAAGCCCCACTCTTAGCTGAACTCTATTTAGTTTCAAAAGATAATTGGATTGATAAATATCATCTGATCAATCATGCTACTGTGGCTACCACCACTTAAACTATAGAAAACTTTAAAAACTAATGGCATTTGAATTTACTTGTAATAACATCCAACTTAAAATTGTTCATGTTTTGAGCTGCTTTTCCAGATGAAAATATGGTATATGAAGAAAGCAGGACAGCAATAACAACATAAAAAAAAAAAATTATTGACTGAACAAAATTTTTATTATTGTAATAATGACATCTTAATTTAAAGATATAACAAGGGAGTTTTTGGAAATGTGTACAATCCAAATACTTGTAGCCTGTTAGATTTATTTATTATTATTAACCCGTAATTACTGTATAATTTCTTGTTGCTGTTTTATTCATAACTTTTGAACATAACCACTGCAATAGATAAATATTGACATTTTTATCACTCAATCATTCGAGCACCTTAAGTGTCTCAATAGATATCTGTATAGATTGAACACTATTATTATTATTAAATATAAAAAAAGGTGCTATTAACTCATTTTGGGTTGCAAATTAAAACTGATGTCTGCTCAAAAATGTCTCATGTCAGGTTGCATGTGGATTGTATGATATTTGAAAATTTCAAATGAGATAATTATGAACTTTTCAAGCACTGTTAGAAAGAATTAAAAGTTAAAGTTGTCTGAAATACAATTGTTTCAACAATGTAAATATAAGCAACATAGAAGATACACAAACACAGTGATATTTGATTGTCACTATTTTGATTATCTTTTCTATGTATGTATTCTTTGAAATGGTCAACTTGTACTGAAACAATTTATTTTTCATTCTGTAACCCATGTTTGTATGGTAATCTCTGCTTAAATCAAAAATGTGTGATTAAAAAATGTGCGTATTTAATAGTTTATAGCTAATTCTAGATAATATATTTATAACAGCTAGAACTAACTTTTTGTAAGTTTTTTTTTTTTTAAATACAATTTTCAAAAATAATTGATGTAATTTTGGTTGTATATCTTGACTAGAAACTTTTAATTACAACTCTGCAGGTATCTTAAAAAGGAGGAAATATTTTCAATTTTATATTTAAATTAAATTTTTTTACTATGAGAGAAGTAAGGACTTTTGCAGTGTTGGCTGTAACTATTTTTTCTCATCTCTACTGTAAGCATCACAATTGAAGTTTTCTCTCCAAAAATTCTACATGTGAATAAATATTCTGCAAAGATGGTAATTATTCTGGAGAGTGGGTTGAGTCCAGTTGTTGACAGCTTTCAAAGAGAAGACTCATTAATGCCTTTTTGCCTTACATTTTTTTTTCTTTTTTTAAACAATATGGCTACTTTTGTTTCTCTTGGTAACAAAATAGTTATATTCTGTTAATTTTAATCCAGGGTTAAGAAAAGCATAATTATTGGGATATATATTAGCAATAGTAACAATGTTTTTTTTTCTTTTTTTTTAATCCTTTCTCTTCATTCCACATTGATATGAAAAACAAAAAAGAATCCAAGTTGAATACTATATCAATTTCCCCCCTGCCTGTCAGCCTTCCTACCTGTAGATGCATATCTGTATGTTGGGATAAGATTACAAGTTTTTCTTTGCTGCTTCTTCTTCTTCTTTCACTCTCTTTCTTTTTTGCAATGGTGTATAGCCTACTTAATTTTCTAATGCTGTGATTTAAGCCATGCTTTTTGTCTTTCATATAGCTGGACACATGTTGATCAATGCATGTGTATCTTGTCTACACAGTGATTTGATTCTAGTGTATATGTTTGTGCATGTATATGAGCATGCACTTGATTTTATATGTACTTATATGCACACTTTTTTTTTTTTATTGTGTGTGCCTTTAATCCTATATCTTATACCCTTTATAAAATACTAATGACACTACCATTGGGTTTGTTTTGTGTACACAATGTGTACAAACTATTGAAATTGAAGTACACATAGATGCATGTGTGTATTTTTGTGTACTGACCAACTGAAATGTACAGTTATTTTTTTTTTTTATTTTTTTTTTGTACAAATTTCTACTTTTGTACAGCCCACTGTTATGTTAATAAATATCCCAGTTCATCAAATAATAATTCTGATTGCAAAATAATAATTATTAATAAGAATGGAATAATTTTTCAAACTATAAAGAGAGAATATGTGGAAAAAAAAAAAAAAAAAAAAAAAAGCAAGAAAGAAAATATGAATAACATTAATTTATTTCATTTTTGTCTTTGTAGATAAATTCTTTAGATTTTCAAATCACATGTTGAAATTAATCTTGTTCTCATTATGTAAGCATATAAACTGTAAGATCAAGTTTTAACAGATATATTCTTTTATTGCTATAGGTATGAAAACAAAATCCTTATTTTGTTACTAAATAGTCAAAGAATATATTGAAATATTTAAAAGAAAAAATTATGATAAATCAGCTACTTTTAAACAGGATATACATATAAAAGTTTCAAAGAACTATTGTATATTTAGTGATTTGACAACAATAACAAAAGTGATCATTATGTCAATTTTTTATGAATTGTTAGAAAGTAAAGTCAGTGAATAGAGTTTATTTTTCTCATTTGTTTTTGGCAATCTATCAAATTCTATTATATTTAAGTCATAACTTGAATTGATTTCTGTAATTGTTTCAGTGATTTCCCACAGAGATAGTCATGTATAAAATTGATTTTAACAGAAAACTTCATAAAGAAAACAGGGATTGATTTTATTATCAGTTAAGGTTTTATTTGAAAACTTTGGTCAGCATTAGTTAGCAATTACATATTACACAAACATTCAATTCTATTATTGTCCTGTCTTCAGCTTTACATTTCTGGGGTATTCATTTCCATAACCAAGAATTTAACTAACAGTTGGCTTCTAAAAATGCTTAAAAATTCAGCTGAAAGAATTTTTGATTGACTTTGTGTGCACCTGAAGAGAATTCAGATATGAGATTGTTCCATTTCACTGACTGTATACTTATAATATTGACTGTATATATAAGCCTGTATGTATGCTTGTATGTAAATGGTAATATAACTTTGTTATGGCTTGTCTACATGTCCTATCTAAATGTTACTGTCTATGGGCATAGCTTTGGATGAGCCAATAGCCAGTGTAGAATTTATGGTTGAAAGCCAAAGATCTGCATATTTTCGTTCAATTGTATACACGCACATCGAGAAAAGTGTGAAAACTTTACCTGAATGTTATGTAAAAATTGTTTTTAAGAAAATTTTTTAAAGCTAATTACCAGACAATCTTCAAATTTAGATTTTGTCTTTTTATAAAAATGAGTTTTTAAGAGCATCTCAAATGACCTAATTATATTAACCAATCATTATGAAGTATATTTCAGGCATGTCTTTCATTTACTTAACTGCCATTTTTTTCATGCATAATCTTCTAATATATATTAAGGCAATTGTTTGTTTAGGAATCATTACTTTTAAAGATCTCCAGTTGCTTTTGTCTTAAAATTATTCTCAAGGAAAGAATTTTCTATCTAATTACAAGGATAGAACTGTTAACATCATCAATGACTATTTAGCTGATAAGTTTAATGCAATAATTCAGTACGGATTCTATAAAATTAAAATGTGAAGAAAATTTTCAGTTAACAATTGTTAGTTAAAAAAGCTATAAAACATGCATACATGATAAGATATATATAAAATGTTCAATTTTATGCTCTTCAGAAATTAAGTTGTAATTTTGGTGTCCTTAGTAATCAATATAGATATACGCATTTGGTATCAGTAAATACTAGTTTTCTTCTATTGAAATACCTAATATAAATTTGGATGGATACATGTGCATATATTATCACTTGTATATCAGAAAAAGTAACACTTTTAATATCAAAGTATGATTTCTCTTACCATAAACAAAAAAGATAACTCCTATGCTTTAGATAAGATCATATATGCTTTATATTTTATTTTTTGAAATTTATTGCTGGAATGATCAACAATGTCTGAAAGAAACTACATGTCTCAATATTAAATTGCTAATTTCCATGATAATCTTGGGCATTTTAAAAGGTTAGAATTCAATAGCTTTATAGAAAATAACCTTGTCTATTTAATACACTTGAGCTCATTACTGAGCTCTGTCAAAATTTTTGTCTAGCAAAATAAGATAAAAATCTCCAGATATTTACCGTTTTTTCATTAGGACTTCTCTAGCCTCATATTTTTTTCTACTGCTGAAAAAATTATTTTCAATTAAAATTTGTTTTCTACAACCAGTTTAAATATAAACAAAAATTGCATAAACTTTGAAAATCTTTTAAATTTTTTTTCAAGTTAAATGTCATGTTTATTTTTGTTATTTAGTTAAGAATTTCTAAAAAAATGTTTTTCTTGTGCCAATTCTCTGAAGAGTAATTGTCTTTGATAAGCCAAATGATTAATTTTGAAAAGTTCTTTCACATAAATTTTGTATGCAACAGAGAGCAAGTTATCAGAAGTTATGAACCATGTTTGTGAATTTAAAACAATCACCCACTTTTCTTCAAAATTTGCATGTAGACAGTGATCAATGATGGATGTGTTTTGTGTTGTATGTATATATATATATATATATATATATATATATATAAAATTGCTTCTAAGTTTATGCTTTGTAGGTGTCTAGTGGATATACAGGTATCTTTTCAACCTGATAATAAATATGAAAGGTGTTAAAATGTGGAAAGTTTGTTGTCTGTGAGATAATGACTCTGATCTGACAAATCTGAGTGGCTATTTGGTTAGCAGCAAGCCATGGGAAACAACAGTGTGTGTATGCATGTGTATTTATATTGTTGACAACACACTGCAGTGCTAGGAGCCATTTTGTTGTATATCCGACTACATTGTGGATGTCAATGTAGAATGTGAAGGTATATGTAAAATTATTTTATCTTCACTGGTTGTATGTCTTTTAAGTAAAACTGAGTAAATTTTAGAATATAAGACTTTGTCTTTATTTTTTTCACTTATAATGAAGTGATTTGCCATGGAATCTCAACAAGAATGCCTGTTGTACTGGTGTAAATCATGCAATTGATTGTTACTTTGCACTTAAATCATAGAAGTTCTGAAATTTAAACTTTTAAACAAAACTGCTTCATGAATTTTTATAGATTTATTATCTTTGGTTATTTTTCAACACCTGGCCTTTTTATTTTAAAATTGCAATCTTTATGACGATCTGACCATGAACTTTGAATTTGTAATCATAAATCCTGTAATTGTAAATTTGAAATTGTTTTCTTTCATATGATTTCACTAATTCTAAATAACCAGTTCTAGTTCTGACAATAGTCCCCCAAAAATAATGATGATATTGTACTGCAAGACTTACTCTGAAAAAAAATTCTCTAAAACATTTGATTGAGACTATTTCGATAAAATTTAACAAAATTTTAATTTCTTCCTAACAATTATTGTCTTGATTTTCTTTGTTATAATTTAAATTATAAGAAAATATAATATTGAAAAGTACAGAATTGTGCAGCTATAAACTAAACAAATGAGAATGTGTAATATTGTGACATGTATTCAAGTATTGTTTGAAAGAAAACAATTTTAATATTTATAGATGGATTCATCATTTTATCAAGAGCATTTCATGTTTTATTGTAATTAAAGAAAGAAGACTATTTTAAAAAGTAGATTATTAATACCTTGTATAAAATAGAAAATACTTAAATTTGCAAATTTATTAATCTTTTTTAAGACAATTTTTCTTTTTGAGATTTCATCATAAGGCAGCCTTTATTATTCTTTTCTGTTTAATGTTATTTTATTTGTTTTAATAAACAGAAATTTATGGATCAGGCATTTGCTAATGTGCAAGTAAGTATAAAATAGGTGAGACCAAAGCTGAACAAATGAAAAAAAGTTGCATCTTTACAATGTTATAAAAGGAAACAAAAACACAACTAAATATTATTACTACTTTTTGCTTATATTAATTATTGATATTTTTCTATCGGATTTGATTTGCTTCTTTGATGACTGGGTTTGCGACATTAGATCTATTTTTAGCAAATGTCTTCAGTCAGCATTAATCTTTGAAAACCAGGTTTTTTTCAAGAATAATTAAATATTATGCAAAATAAACTTTGGTCTATTTCTATGCATAAGTTCACTTTAAAACTTTTTCTAAAACCTGAAGTAATCAGAGTTGAACAATAAATCCTCGATTAAATGCTTTTAATTTAAATTTTGAACTGATGGTTCAATTATAAATTAATGAACAAATAAAATTAATTAATTCTTTCAATTTATAGTAAAATGGGTTGTATTCTAATTTGTAATATGATCCATTTTACAAATTAGTCAGTGGCCAAACTGGACAGTCAAAATGAAAGATTTTTATTAAGCTTTAGAATTCTGCAGCAATCAGTTGAACATAAACACTTACTGCGTGAACAGAGGAGTCATCCACTTGTATCATTTCAGCAGGTCAAAAAATTCAGAAAGAATTTTTGAGTATTTCTTATTACACAATAACTTAACAGTAACAGCAAAATACTTTAATTAAACATAAAATATAGTTTTTAACCAGATTTTGTCAGGAAATGATAAAAAAAAAAAAGAATATTCTGAAGCAATATGGTGCAAAGAAAATGAAGCACTATTAGTGGCAAATGTTAATCATTTAAAGCTTTTTAGGTTTATATGGTGAAATTGGAACTATGAAATCCTTTTAGAGAATGAAACAAATGATTTAAAGAATTATTGTTCCTAATTAGACTAAATGAAAGTGAAAATTAATGAAAAGTATCTGGAATGGCTATAATATTCCATCTGGACAGAATGTTTCTTTGGTTGCCAGGTAAAAATTATGGCTTGGCTGGGATGTTTTCATTCATTTGTTGTATTCTTTATTAGCCTTGAGAAAATTCTTTTAATGATAAATTTTTAATTCTCTGAAAAGTACAAAAAGAACCTAGAGCAGTTCTTTGTTAAGATGAAACCTTTTGGGAAGATAGAATTATGAAGTTGACTAAAAGAAAAAAATGGCAGAACTATCTTTTGCCATTTATTTTAGTCAACATCATAATTATATCTTCTGCAATTATTTTCTTTTTTTTTTTTTTTACTGAAACAAAACAGTAATGTTCTAGTTAATAAAGCAAATTAACTTTTTACAATTCAATCGTAGACTTGGTGAATGCCATGTTTTGTATGTCCCTCTTCTAATGAATATATCTCAATGATGTATTAGGCAATTCATTGAGGAGTCAAAAACAAGTTTTTATATGTGAATATATATACAGGGATATAGATGACAAATCCAGACAAGTCAGTCTAGCAAATTCAGAAAATGTGTTTTTTTTATATTAGGTTGGTGCAAAATTAATGTCGTTTTCTCACACGTTACTATGTGAGAAAACGACATTATTTTTGCACCAACCTAATATAAGGGTTTACAAAAAGTGATGAAATTGTCTTAGTAGATTTCACTAAATTTTCTGAAAAACATGTAAGCCTAAGAAAAATAAAATGTTTTTTATGTTTTGTCAGTCAGTGTAATAACTTATAATAGGGACCTTGTTTTTTTTTTGTTTTTTTTAATTTTTGCATGTTAGTCTCTTCTATCGTATTGTTTAGTCAGACAGGATATCTTATTAATATTGTACCAGTTTCCTTAATCGGAATAAATTTGACTTCTTTCTAATGACACTGGTGGATTATCACTAATAAAAATGATGATAATAATAAAGATTATAAGAATTCTACTGTAATGAAATTTGTCTTTATTTCACCAAGACAGTCACCGTCATCTTTTATTTGTATTTAATATTTTGATTACTAATTTTCATAACACATCTAACTTAATTTAGTTTGGAAGATTAAATTTGGTGATCAGCACACAAAACTTCTTTAGGTGTTTTGAAAGTTTTCAAAATCTTTTTTTCTAATAGAATTTTATGTTATATGCAGATAACAGTCTGAATTGTAGCACTGATTAGAAATTCCTTTTACACTAATCAAGAAGAAATTTGTGGTTTTTTCTTTTTAAATTCTTAATATTTTAGCAACTGATTGCTGTTGTTCTTTTTATTACAATTTGCACAGATAAAATGTAACCAATGAAGTTTTTGAATATAAAAAAGACAAAATAAAAATTCTTTAAAAATTTTAAATAAATAAAAACTAATCACTTTTTTAGTCCTAAAGAACAATGTCATGAAAAAAATCCTTTACTGGGGAAAAATCTTTTGTGGCAAAATAAACTTTGTTCTTCTCACATCATCACATGAAAAATGGTATCTTAATTCCCAAATTTATACACACCAAAGGTTTTTGAAAATATTTACAAATTCCTGATCAGATTCAATTCCAATACTTAAACCATCATAATATTCTTCCCATTCTAAATATTCCAAGATTTCACTTTCTTTGGTTGATTTTTTGCAAACTCCTAACATCAATTCAAAAGCATCATAGAAAGTATCACCTGAAAGAAAAAAAAAAATGATTACAATTTGAAAGTTAGATATTATGGTTAGAAATATTGAGACATTAAAGTCAAATTGAAAAAAATTTAAAATCTAACCTTTAATGTAACACCGTTAGACATTAAAGACTTTATGCTGCTGTAACTAGATTTAATGTACATTGTTCTGGAAGTCAAATATCAAAGCTAATCATAATGGCATGTGTCTTCTGATTATGAAGATGGCATTCAGAAACTTCCAATTTTCAAACTATTTTTGAATTTGTTCTTTTCCTTGACAATCAAATACATTAAACACTTTAAATTGTTTTAAGGATGAGATGTTATACTTATGATTGAAGTGGAAATCAATTTGATTTTGCTGCAAAGCAATAAAGTTTGAATTTTGAAATGCCTCTCCAAATATATGAGCAAATCTTCACCAATTACAGTGGGGAAAATAAGTATTTGTAGTTTGTTGTATTATTTCTATTAAAGTGATGCCATATATAAGTTTCATCTTTAAAATAATATAGGCAAATATGGTGGATTTTGTTAAAATGTTTATGTTGTATTGACATCATTTTTAGAAAAATTTGACAAAGTGATTTGTGCTGTTATTTTTTTTTTTTAAACAAAGTTAAAGTATAAATAAAAGAAAGAATAATAATAGAAGATCCAATTAAAAAACAAAGCAAAACCATATCACGGTTGTTTAAAAACCTTATTTTTGTCATATAGGAAGATCCAACATAGCGCGTAAACAAAATATTCGATGAAAAATCTCATTTGTCAGTAACATTTTAAACACTTCAAAGAATGTAAAGTTCTTAAATTAAAACTGTGCCAAACTGTTTCCTGAATCCTTGACGACTTGGCTGTCTGAAAAATGACAACATCAAGATGAAATAATGGAAACTGATTGTGAAAGACACAATTAGGCGCAACAAGTTTTTGATCAATCAGTAAACTTCTGGACCTTTTTGGGTGACGTTATAGGATCCAGACGGCTATTGTTTGCACATGGAATTATTCACTGGTAATTAATCTTCGATTTAGCCATGGAAAATGTCACTCGGCAGTTAGCAATAAGAAATTATGCCCAATTTTTTGAGAAAAATCACCGATTTTATGAAAAAATATTTATTTTCGCTTCAAAATAATATCATTCAAACTTCATCCCTTTCTTTTTCATTTGATGTGAACCTCATTGAATAAAGGGAACGGCTAAAAGGCCCGGCGATGGGAAATACAAAAGATATGTAGCGAAAAAAACAATGTTGTCTGCTAAGTGTTGTTGTAACACGGGGTGTTAAAAACAAAACAAAACAAAACACATCAAGCCATTGTTCAAACATAGGTTATATCAAGCCCTACTAATGTTGACCTTTTTTTTTTCACTTTTTGCTCTTATCTGGGAGTGGTGGGTTTTATTACTTGTTCTAAGCATTTATTGCTGGTTGGTTGACCTTTGACCCAGAGATGTCAATTTGGTTTAATTTTCCTTATCGCTATTTTTTGGAAAAAAAAACTTGGTTTCTGGTGGTCAGGAATTGCAGATAAATCTTTCGCCTTTTACTAAATATTTCCATCGGCAGGTGTCAATTTTTTTTAACCCTCCGGCATTCAATATAATTGAAAATTACCAATGAGCTTTGTTGCATTTTGACACTCTAGGAATGTTGATTTCCTTTAAAACTCTCAATTTTATGCCTGAAATAGTTTGATTATGATTTAGGCTTTCTGATTTTCAAAAAAAAAAAAAAAAAAAAAAAAAAAAAAAAAAAAAAAAGAAAGGTTAATTAATTTCCCATTTCCCATTCTTCAAGTTCCTTCCAATCACTGTGGTTACCATCTAGCTGACTCTTCACACATTAAGAAATAGCCCAGTTACTTAGAATAGGGATATAGTAGCAATTTCAGATAAAGAGTTGGGAAGAACGCAGATGGTTAAAATGAAAATAGAGTACAGGTGATTGAACACCTGTTCTGTACCAGAGTCCCCACATTACTGCTACTGGAATTCACATCATTCGCTGAGACCTCCTGACCAAGACCTTGTGCCAGCCCTGAAGACCAGAACTTAGAAATTTAAGTTACTATTAAGACAAGCTGGAAGTGGGAAGGGTTAAAATTGCTGTATAAACCAAATAATTATTACATTTTTAACCCAAGTTAATTCTTTACGCCAAAGGATTTTTTTTTTGTTGATTTTATCAGTGATTTTTCTCACTCTTTGAGATCTAAAACATGGCAGAGGAGTGAAGGATCATGATGGAGACCAACGCCAGCTAAATCAAGTGGAACTGTGTTTATCAACACAATACCAGCGTTCAATCAGATATGCATTAATGAATGAGGGGTCAGCTAGATGCTAACCACAGTGGTTGGAAGGAACTTGAAAACCAACGTGGGCAATGGTTTTACATTATTGGTGCCATGACCAGGAAAACCAGCAGTAACTTAGAAGATAATAACTTTTTTTTTTTTTTTTTTTTTTACGAAAAATAGTAACTGGAAGAGAGCAGCCCTCAGGAACACAGAACCCAGCCTGAGCAAGATGTGAAAATATAGGCAGGAATAAGAACCAAGGAACTTTAATCATTTGCCTATTCGGTTCTGAAAGTGCCAACATATCAACTCACCAGGGAAAAAGGGCTGTATTTTTTCCCAAATACATTCCAGTTTGAAAAACAAATTATTTTGTTACCTGATATCACTTTTGTTTGATTTCCAGCATGATAAAACTTTCTAATCTCTCCAACAGAAATGCTGCCTTTCTTAGCTCCTCCCATTTTCTGGTAAGTCTATAAAGAAAGAAATTTAAATTATCTGCTCAGATTTATAAAGACAACATTTTTTTTTAAGACTATAAATCATTAGAATTTATTAAAAATACTAGTTTTATGTTGTAAAAAGATTGATTTCTGTTGGCCAATACCAAATTTAGTCCAAAGAAACAGGCAAACAAGAATTGCAAGGCCAGAATGTCCAGTCTTGCACAATGATTGGATGCTGAAGGATACAGTGATTATTTCCATGGAAATTTTTACTCTTTGAAAAATGAACCCACTGACCTTACGTACAAAGTCTTTGCGGAATTCATTCATTTCCCCAATTACGGCTAACATGTACAAATAGTAATCCATAGAATCTCTGTCTTTGTCTGTTATGGTGTCAAATAACTTGTCTAATGTCTGCAATAAAAATAACACAAAAATGAAGGAATAAAACTGGAAACAATAAAAACAAAAAATAATTATAATAAAAGGATTTTTAAATGAATGTAATAATATGAAGATGCTGTACAATAGTTGTGTTATTTAATAGCAAAACTAAATGTGTCGTTCACTATAAGATTAAAATGAGGTGATTACTTTTATTTCATTAAGATTATGACAAATTTTCAGCCTAAACCACTTCACAAAATCTGACCAAAAATCACAATCTTTTTTTTGAATACCAGAAGGTATGCTCAGCACCTTGTATATATATTTAAAAAAAATATTAATCTTTCATTTTTAGCTTTGTGATAATGTTTATCAAATGTGTGTCTATTAGCTGAGATTTTACAGCAATCATGAAAAATAAATTTTACTGAGAGTTACTGACTATCCACCAAGTTCAATTTTATTTACTCACTGTTTGTGGCAAATCAATATGAAATTCTCGAAGGCCTTCTTCAAGATCAGACTTGGACAGACATCCATCTGTGGCTGATAAACGACGACATACTTTCCTATAGTGCTGGCCAAGTCCTGTCATAGTACGGATGCCACGTTTTTTTAACTTATGATGCACAGTTTCTGATAAAAGAATGATGAACAGTGTGAGAAATCAAGGAATATTTTTAAAATATGTAAATCCTAAAAAAAAAAAAAAAAAAAAAAAAAAAAAAAAAAAAGATAAAATTCAAGTGAGCAGGATTCCTTTTCCCATTATTCTCTTACTTTTGTCTATTTTCTACTCTGTTTCTTTTTTTGTAAATGTTTTATTGTTAAATATGAGAAAGAAAAATAGATTATGCAACAAAATTGAAAGATTTTATTTTATTTTTTTGCAACTGGGTAAGCAGGTCCACGGTATTTCTTTTATTGAAATGTGTGCTAAATATTTAATTGTAGATATATACAAAGTTTTAATACTTTGTGTGTGTGTTTTTCTAAAAATTATGAAATAAATCAGTGTTGAGAAATTGTATTTATTGATCAAAAGCATCTAATGGCTTTCATCATTACTACTAGGCAACAGCTGTCAATGAATAAAAAAAATATTAGTACATTTAAGTGATGCATATACACTGATGGAAGTCCTGTTCAGATCAGTACATTTAAGTGATGCATATACACTGATGGAAGTCCTGTTCAGATCAGTACATTTAAGTGATGCATATACACTGATGGAAGTCCTGTTCAGATCAGTACATTTAAGTGATGCATATACACTGATGGAAGTCCTGTTCAGATCAGTACATTTAAGTGATGCATATACACTGATGGAAGTCCTGTTCAGATCAGTACATTTATTCTAGTCCATTTTATTTATTTCTTTAAAAAGAGAGAAAAATTTTATCATTGGGATTGACAACAATTTGTTTTTCTTTTTTGTTTCTGAAAAGCACTAATAGCTGCAGACCAAATTAGTGAACATAAATACTAACCAAATATTGAATGAAAAAAAAAAAAATGTAAAGAATACCTAAATAAACAGGAAATAAAAATAGTGAATTATGACTGATGGCACAGGTACATGATATACAAACATACTTGCTGGTTATTTAATAGATTTATTTAACTGGAATTTAAAATCATTACTTGGTTTTCACTCAGCTTAAATTCTTGTAATTTTGGGATAAAGTAATGGGAAACATGAATAGTCTTAAGTGAAAAAGAAAATAAAAAAAAAACGTTATGTACGCTGAACTTCTGCTAATAAGATCATTTTCTGTCTGTCAACTTCATGTTGTGGAATGTGCAACTTGGTATACACTTGTTGCTGGTCAGAAAGTCTTACACCAGATAACCTGTAAATGAAATCAAATTGAAATGAAAGAAAAATTGTCTGCTAAAACAAATTTCTCATTTTATTGGATTTAAAAAGAAAATACTTTTTTCTTTAGTATCCATTTTTAAATTTTAAATTCCTTACAAAATTATTGTACCATTACTATAACAGAAACTATTAAATGCAAAGAAATTAAAATATTTTATAAAATTTATTTTATGTGAACACAAAAATAGTTAATATTATGATAATAATTCTGAACATTTAAAAGAAACTTTCTTTGATGTCAATGTATTTTCATATTTATTGTATTACATAAGTTAAACATTACAGTGATCCCTGGAATCTTACTAGAGAACTTTAAGACAAATTTTTATTGCTTACATATTAATTGCTAAATAGTGGAAATGAGATTAAAATGTCATTTTGAAGAAAGTATTAAATTAAATATATGTGTGATCTGATTACAAAAAATAGCTAGATTTACTAATTGATAATTTTTACTCATGTTATTTTTTTATGATCTGAAAATCTACCCTAGAGGTAGAATTTTAAACTAGTTCTTGTGACAAGCTTAAATGCATCTTTTAGACCTAAAAGAGATTATGGATTTGAACAATGTATTTTATAATTTTTATTGCAGCAATAAACAAGAATAACACCAATGGATGATTTTGTAAGGATTTCTAGTTTAGATGTAAATGTTGTCAAGAGTGGAAGAGATAAAAAAGGAGGAGAAAAAGAATGAACTTTGGTATAAAGAAAAAATAAATCTCAAAATGTTTGAAAGTATTAAAACTTACAAGACAGCAGACTTTTCTTTTTCTGCAACATCTGTGACACGGAAAATAACCTTTGGTTTATTTTTTAGGGTATCAGGTAAGCAGGTTTGATTTTCTGTACTCAGTACCAAATTGGATCCCTGAGAAACAAATATTCATTATTTACATTTCTTATAAGCATTTATAAGAGAAAATATAATAATAATAATAAAAAGAATTGTATAGTAATCAAGTAATACTGGATCATATTATTTTTAAAGAAATCATTGTTGATCTCTACTCCAGATGTCCAATTGACAAAAAAAAAAAATGAACCTTGAATTTTATATTTTATCCGATTGAGATTTTTTTTGACATTATTTTCATTTAATGACTTTTTGGCTGTAATATAAGGATTAAATATAAATTAAGTTTTTTATTCTTTTTTATGAGAGATTTTAGAGAATCTAAAACTTACAGGTATCCAATTTTTCTGTTAAACTTCAGTTGTCCACTTCAATACAAATTTATACAATCTTTCCATAAGACATTAAGTCAACTTTGTTTTATCAACTTATGAATATTTATAAGTATTCATAAACATAATTATTAATATTTATAAATTTCAATTTACAAGTCCAGTTAAAAAGAATAAATTTTAGAACAATAATAAGTATTGCCAAATCAAAATTCATTCTTTGCATATACTGTTTTCCTGTTATTTTGTAAATATTTTTCAGTTACACTAGGAACTTGTTTATTTTAAAGAGTAATTTATTTTTAATAACTAATGCACAAGTTTTTTGTTTTAATAAAACAGATTTTGAAGGAAGTCATTTTTATAGTTACAGGGTATATGTTGCATAATGTATAATGTTGACTGGGAGTGGTTGCTTCTGGAGGACAATATTGACCTTTCTTAATGAAGGGCAATGCTTTGGAGCTACAAAGAGAAAAAATGCAAATATGTTAAGAATTGAGATTTGAGTAATGTTTGGAAGAATTCAAAAGAAAATATTTTCAGAGTACTCACCTTTTGCCAAATTGACGGAATTCATAAATTGTCAAAGTGTTGTCAACATAAAAGAAGAATCCAATCAGCTCTCTGAGAGCATCATGGCCATTGCTAATGATGAAAAAGAAACAATTCATTAAATTTAATATTGACAAGAGTCTTAATGGATATACAATATGTAAAAGTTGTTCTGTGTACAATTGTGTCTCTGTCAATGCCTTATATAGAAATATAAAAATAAAAGATTAAATTTTGTAAAGGAAATTTTCATATTTAGGCTATTTTACCTCACCATTGCAAAGAAAAATTTTGGACTAAAATTGTATATAGCAACAGATTCTGGAGAAAATAACAGTTAAATGAGAAGTAATCTTTGCAATCATATAATCTTTTTACCTGAATAAAGTTCCTTTATCTTGAAAAAATATTGTGTTATGTTCTTGAAAATAGGGTTGAATGCTATTAGTTCTCTATTAAAGGCATTTTGATAATTTAACAAGCTGACTTCAGTGGAAGCCATCTTGTTTTCTTTTAGTCTTTTTCAAATCATTAAAATCAAAATATTTGCATTCTTTTTATGGAAACGTTTCTGTGTGTATTTTCAATTATTGTTAGTTCTATTTGAACAGAACAGCTTTAATAAAAACATTGGGGATAGAAATAGAATCATTAGACTTAAATTGTTTTTGTAATGACCCAAAAAAGCAAACTTGTTTCTAGAATTTAAAGGTGAGAATATAATTTTAATGGTTCTGTTAAGGACTTGTTTGATGTAAGAATTCACAAAAGGAAATATTTTATGCAGTCACTGAAGAAATTTATTTTGTGATTATGAATTGAATGAAAAATATGCTTTGTAACAGATTTCCATATTTTTAACTAAATCTAAGAATTATGGCATTAATAGAAAAAGAAACAATATATCTACAATAATATCTGCAATACTGTTTTGCGATATAAGAAACCAATTTGGAAAATATCAACAATCAATAATGGAAGTATTATATTTTTAAGTTGAAATTAGAAAAAAACGTGTTGAATTTGTAATTACTTAAGAAAAGAAATTTCTTGATTAAAAATATTTATCTTTAAGTAACTCTGTGCTTGGATAATTAAAGAAAGTGGTTGACAAAAAGTAATATGTACTTTTTAAAAACGCTAATCCCATTATAAAACAATTGAAAAAGTAAATTTTGTAATGTAAACATATACCCCAATTTTTTTTAATCATTTCAAGCAAGCCACTAAAATGCAAGGGGTTATTGAGTGTGAAAGAATATGAAAAAAAGAAACCATTATTAACAATAGAAAACAATAAAAAAACAGGAATTAAGAAGACAGAAGATAACAATTGACATTGCATTTAAATTTTTGATGATCAAAGTTAACTGAAAAGTAAGAAGCTGGAAGAGAGTTCTAAAAGCAAAAAGTGCAAGAGAAGAAATTGTCAGCATGACTTATGCTTACATCTAGCCATTTCAACGGTAAAATGATGAGACCTAGCTGCCAATCTAGTACTGTGTTTAAATTCATAAAGTCTAGCTACCAAAGAGGAATGCTCATTAGAACAATTACCATGGAAATATTTATAGAAAATGAACAGGGAAGTTACATTGGAGTGATGGGAAAGTGACTGAAGCCGAGATGCCAGTTTAGGACCAATAACATTGCAGATTCTTCCTTGTATTTTATCACAAATTTCTAAATACAGAGCAGAAGCACCAGACCAGATGTGACAGCAATATTCAATGCATGGATGAAAGTGAGATTTATAAATATGTAAGATAGATTTTGGCAAAAAAAATTGTCTAGCACAACAGTGAAGCAACTTTCCTAGCAGCAGACTTAGCAGTTGATTCAATATAATTTTTCCACTTCATATCAGCAGAAAACATTAGCCTGAGAAGGTGCAAGGAGTCCCTCTCTTGGAGGCTAGCATTAGGCAGCCTGATGGATAACAAATATGTTTTCATTTTATTAACAGAGAGTAATTTTGTTTTAGAGGCATTAACATTAACAATCCATTTCTTGCCCCACTTGACAACAGATTGTATGTCATTTTTTAGATCAGCTGCTAATTAGAGTTTATTGAACCTATTATTGACTTACCATTAAGACAACAGTAAATAATTGATAGCGAGGAAGATCATTGATGAAAATTATGAACAATAGAGGTCCAAGGATAGAGTCCTGGACACACACACATACCTACCTACCTAATTTTCATTTCCTGATTTGATAAAGATTGAATCAGATCAAAAATTCCATAAACTTTCAACTTGTAAAGAAGACCAGCATGCCAATCCCTGTCAAATGCACGAAGGTGAGGCGTGAGTAGCTTAACCAATTCAGAGTTGATTAGAGCCTCTAGTACTTTGCAAAAAAGATAGTAGAAGGCTAATAGGCTGGTTGAAGGATCAGATGGTTTGCTTGAGTTCTTAAAGATCGGATATCTTGAAAGAATTTGACAGAGTTTTGAAGAGGATTTCCAACAACCAGGAAAGCAAGAAGCAGCAAGGCATTTATTGAAGAGTTTAGAGTGAACAGGAGACAATTCAGGAGTACATTTCTTAAGGACTATTGCAAGGATACCATCAAGTTCACATGCTTTGTTTAGAGATGATATCAGAAAACATGGATAGAGTTATATGTATATCACTCAATAAAGACTCATTTATGAAAGTCAGGCAAATACACTCCAGATGTGTCAAGAGTAGAAACGGAAGTGAATTTATGAACAAAGAATTCTGCTTTATCAGCAGAAAATGTTAACACCTCAAATTGAGTAAGGAGGTGGGGGTGGGGGGATAGAAGACCTACTCATATTTAGCATATTATTACAAAGTTGCCAATAGTCACAAGAACCAAATTTGTTAGAGGCTATACAGTGCCTCATTCAGCAAATAAAAATTTAGCATCTTTGAGTACATATTTAGAATTATCACGGGCAGGCAGAGATGTCTGTTGTAATTGGAACTATCATGTTGGTACAATTGGAAAAAGTGATTCCTATGGGCTATAGGCACTAAACAGGCTGGTGTGAACCAAGGAGAAGATTATGGTATTTCCAAGAAGGTACAAAAAAAATCAATGCTGGCTTTAACCCAAGAAGAAACCTCAGTGGCACAATTCTCAATAGAATGGTTAAGAATATCAATCCAAAGGGTGTCTTAAGGAAAGTCATGAAATGAATCCCAATCTTTATGCTGGTAACAGAAAGAAGAGACAGAAAGACAGAGAAGTTCTTTCTCTCGGCAACTGTCGAACTCTCTGCATTAGCAGAGAGGGACCTGGACGAAGCTTTGCCGAAGGGCAAGGTTTCGTCCGGGGTGGTAGACAGGCCTAGACGGGTTCAGAAAGGCCATATTTTTGGCCGAGTCTACGGGCTCGGAGATACCCACTTTAAACCGGCCTTGTGCCACATTTTATCCTCGTGGGTGGATAGATAAATACCAACAGAAAGAAGTCTTGTGAATAGGAGGTTCCTTTATAATAGACAAGTCAAAAAGAAATATCAACAGATACTACAGCATGATCCGAACTGCCAAGAGAGGAGTTATGGAACACTGATTATTATAATAAACATTTGTTATATTTCTTTTGTATAAATATAACAAATCAATTTAATCCAAAAAATCTTTATTATGCTTAATAATGATTAACAGAAAATAGAGTTTTTGTCTGAATTTCTGTATTTAGAAAATACATCTTCAATATTTTTCTCTTAATAAAAAAGTTCTTATAAAGCATAATCAGATCTGTTCAAAACGGGTTAATTTAAAAATATTAAATGATGATCGCATAATGTACTGCTTAGTCTTAGTTGAAATGATAAGAACAAAAGAGGAAATATATTAACAGAGGAAGCTGTTTCACAAGTTTCATTCATCTTTGTTGGCCTTTTGCCTGATATCTGTACTGAGCATTTGTTCTTGTCGATCCATTAAACTTGTTTAGAGGGACAATATTTCTTTAAACATTAAAAAGTTGCATTTTAAAAAGTGAATAGCTAAACATCTTTCAGCAAATGTTAGCAGTTTCATTTTTGAAGATATATTACACCAACAAAATTGCTTTATATATTGGATGAAAGTAAATAGACTCTAGAGAATAAAGAAATGTTCAACATTCAGTGTTATCTAACATTAGTACATTGTATTTAGTCTATTCCAAGTAGTCTGTTTCCAATTGAAATTCCATTGCTGTTAAATAAAACTATCTACATGTATAAATTTAATCATAGACACATGCAAAAAAAGTTTTAATAAAAATTATAAAATGACTTTAAATATCAATATAAGTAATTGTCTGTTAATGTTCTTTAATTATTTTGCTACAATGGGTATTTTGGTGTTTAGTATTGGGTTATTATTATTTTGGTGTTTAGTATTGGGTTATTATTATATTAAGTGATGCAAGTTTTATAAGAAATAGCTCATAAAAATCTTCTAGTTATACTTTCTTCTTTTACATATGTCAAAATCTTAACATGTACTCATTTGTTATTTGACGTAGCTCCAAAAAAAAAAAAAAAAAAAATGACACACATATGTAGATATTAGCATAATTACGTATAATATAAAAGAGAAGGAACTAAATATTTAACATAATATGTGTTTTCATTTTAAAAGTCAATTCATTTGAGAATTAAAAAAAAAAAAACAAAAAAACAAACTTTGTTAACTTTTGATAACATAACTGTACCCATTTATATGCAATGCTTAAATTCTTACCGTGTCAATATTCTTACTCCAAACCTAACTCTTTTGGAAAGTAGGTTTTCTGTTGAGGAACCATGAGTCTGGATGCTGGGAAGGCAAAAGAAGAAGAAGAAGAAGCATAAATGTAAAGCACCCTATTAAAAGATACACAGATTTTGGGATGTGTAGTACAAGATATTTGTTTTCGGGAAAAACTTCTCAATTCTCTGATTTCACATTTTGAGAATATATATATATATATACACACACACACATACATACATACATACAGATTTAAATGCAAAAGTTTTGGGCCAACAGCATTAATTTTATTAAGATAAGATTTTTTAGTGATTTGCTTTTATCAATAGTATGTGTGGACCTTCAGAATTAGAAAATAAGTTGTTGCACTTTCATAAGTGCCATGTATAGCATAGCCTGGCACTTTCGTAAGTGCCATGTATAGCATAGCCTGGCACTTTCGTAAGTGCCATGTATAGCATAGCCTGGCACTTTCATAAGTGCCATGTATAGCATAGCCTGGCACTTTCATAAGTGCCATGTATAGCATAGCCTGGAACTTTCATAAGTGCCATGTATAGCATAGCCTGGCACTTTCATAAGTGCCATGTATAGCATAGCCTGGCACTTTCATAAGTGCCATGTATAGCATAGCCTGGCACTTTCATAAGTGCCATGTATAGCATAGCCTGGAACTTTCGTAAGTGCCAGGCTATACTATCCATTCACACCTTGTCAGTAAATAGTCAGTATATGGGGCCAAGCACATCAATTGACATTTTTAACTTTGATTTTATAAATGCAACCCCAATTAGAAAAGAACATTAATTTTGTAATGGGATTGGTTTAGCTAATAGGTAATTAGCATAAAGACAGCTATAACTATAGCTCACAGGCAACGTTAGAGGAATGTATGTAGAATATCTACGGCTAATAAATTGGATCATCATAACAAAATGACATCACTGATAGGATTCAAGCTTATGTGGGGAAACCCCAATGAATTTCCAATTTTGAAAAGCTGTAGGTTTCCCATTAATATAAAGCCAATGGTAGTTTAAGCTGTGAAAAATGGTGGAAGAAAGCATTCTTGAATATGTAGAACGTGGAGGCAGCAAATGGGCATTGCCTATTGTGGTTTTAAGAAAACCTGATGCAGATTTTAGAATTTGTGGAGATTACAAAGTAGGCGTAAATCATAAGATTTGTTCAGATTCCTACCTTATTCCTAACATAGAAAACATACTACATTCTCTGGCAGGAATGAAATATTTTATGAAAATTGATTTAAAAGTGCATACCACCAAATTCAAATAGATGACAAATTTAAGGAAATCACAACAATAAACTCTCCCCCATAGGCTTACTTAGATGGTCCCACTTACCATTTGGATTTAAGACAGCTCAATTTTTCAAAAAGCTATGGAAAATTTGTTAGCAGGGAGAGTAGAAAATTTGATAATTTATCAGGATGATATATGTTTAGGTGTGGCTATGAAGAAGAACTGAAACAAAAAACTAAATTTGTAACGGATAAGTTGAGGAAGGCAGTAATGACGATAAATGAAGATAAGTGTATATTTAATTGCAAAGAATTAACATTCTTGGGTTACCAAATTTCATTGGACCAGATGTTAATATAAAAAATATTAAATGTATTTTCTCCAACTAATAAAAAAGAATTGGAATCACTTCTTAGATTAGCCAATTTTTATAGCAAATTCTTGTCAAAATATTCTGAAGGAATTGAAGCGTTTTCTGAATTGCAAAAGAAGAATAATGAGTTTGAATCAACTAGTACACACCAAACAGCCTTCATTAAATTAAAAGAAGCTCTATCTAAAAAAAAAAGACCCTGTGGTCAAGATTTTTGACCCTAAAAAAGACATTACATTAACCACAGATGCGAGTGGTCAGTCTGTATCGGCAATTTTGTCCGAGAAAGGATACCCAGTGATGTATCTTTCCATGATATTGACACCAGTTGAATTGAACTACTCTATTGGAAAGGAAGCACTTGCAATTGTATGGAGTATGACCAGAGCAAGACAATTTTTATTAGGAAAAGATTTTTTGCTGAGATACGATCATAAGCCATTAGAATTTATATTCCATCCTAGGAAGGAATTGCTGTATGTTGCAACATCCAGAATATTAAGATGGGCTATGAAGTTAATGGCTTTTAATTATGATATAGAATATGTAAAGGGAAACACGATACCACACATGGACACAACTACAATTTGTAAAGGAACAAAAAAATATAAAAAAAGTTGAGGGTGAATTTTTGCATTGGATGGAAACAGATGTGTTGCCCAGGAATAGACTAGATATATAGATATGTTACAAGATGTAGTCTTAAGTCAAATTTTATCTAGAATAAGGAACAATAAATGGAGTAATTGTTCAAAAGCAGAAAGACAAACTATCAATATAAAATGGTCTAATTTGTAGCGGGGATTTAGTTGTACCACTGGAAAAATGTAGAAAAGAAGTAATTAAAAGTGTACATGATAATGTGCATTGTGGGATAACCACAGCACAAAAATGGTTAAAATTGGAATTGTGGTGGCCAGGACACACCTGAGACGTGGAGAATTACGTACATAAATGTCCTAAATATGCCGAGATAAAGAATTTTCACCACAATAAATTACATTCTTGGCCTAAGGAAACAGAAACATAGTCTGGAGCTCATATGGATCATGCACCAATTAACAGGGTAGGTTTATGTCTAATATTGGTTGATGTTTTTTCTGCCTGGTCTGAAGTTTTCTGAGTTCAGGAAAAAAATCTATTACTGTAAAACAAATATTACGCATAATATTTGCTAGAAATTTAGTACGAAAGATATTAGTAACTGATAATATCTCTGAATTCTGTGATGAAAGTCTATGCTTGCGCTTAAGGAAGATTGGCTGTGTTCCATATAAAACACCTCCTTACCACGCTCAATCAAATGGGATTACTGAACAAATGGTTCAAACAATAAAGATGGGATTGAAAGCATTTTCTTCTCAGTAAGAAAAGACTGAAACTTTCCTACTAAGATTATTGTTGAGTTACAGAATGATACCACATGATGACAGATTAGAGAGCCCATCTGCATTATGAAAACATAAACAAAAGAAATAAAGAAAACGAGCTGGAAAAACATATTTCATAATGCAAAAAGGATACAACATGGCATTAATATCTAAGAATAGTAAAAAATATTGTTGCTCATGCAGACCAGTTAAGAGCTCGCCAAAATTACAAGTAAATACAAAGCAAAGCTAGTGTAAATGACTATGTAGATGAACAAGAAAGCAGGGCAGAGGAATCAATGGATGATCATAGTTCTTCGGAAGACTCAGAGTACGAAACATGGGACATTGAGAATAAAAGAACTAGATTAAGGTTCCACATGAAATACTTGTGAAACCATTGAGATGGGGAGGCAATATAGGAGAAGCCGTAGATCCACATAGGGTTGGAAACCCAAAAGATTCCAGGAGAAGTAATGAGATTGGTTTAGCTAATAGATAATTAGCATAAAGATAGCTATAACTATAACTCACAGGCAACTTTAGAGGAATGTATGTACAATATCTATGGCTACTTAGTTGAATCACTGTAACAAGTTCATTATGTAAGAAATATTTAGAGGATGTCCTGATAAATATTGTGGAGTAAATAACCCCCCTCCCCCCGGTGACACAAATGAACTAGGCAAGATGCCATAAATAAAGAACACCAAGTGAATCAGGTAGCCTGTTGGAGTCAGTCTGGAGAACTTCTAACAGATGTTACGGCAAATAGTCTAAGCAAGATATAACATAACTGCTAGGAGTGAGATGAGGGATCAAAACTCAATATGCATTTGAAAAAAAATTAAAACTATGTTGGTTTAATTTTTCTCTTAGGTGTGTGTAAAAAAAAAAGAAAAGAAAAAAAAAAATTCTTCAAATAATGTAGAATTATTAGCTCAAGTTGTAAAAATGCAACAACAGCAGCAGCAACATCAGCAGTTTTTGGAACTTTAGAAACAACAAAATTTAATTGAAATACTACAGAAGAAAACAGAAAATTCTCCAGGTTCTTTCACTCCTGATGTGATGACAAATGCCATAGCTGAATTCACATACAATTCAGATAATGGAATTACCTTTTTTGCTTATTTTAGAAGAAATGAGAAAATTTTCAGAGAAGAATGCAGCAACTGGGAAGATGAGAAAAAATGACTTTTGTTGAGAAAGTTAGCACTGGTAGAACATGAAAAATATTGCAATTTTGTACGATCGAAAAAAAAAAAAAAAAAAAAACAGGAGAAATTTGCTTTGAAGAAACAGTAAATATACCAACTAAAATTTTTAGCAAGAAAAGCTAGTTATTAAATACTCGTTGGAAATGTATGAATGTGAAAGCTCCAAATTAAACGAATTGAATCTGGATATGTTTAAAGGGTTAATTTTTGTTCAAGGGTTAACAGCGAAAAAAGATGCAGAAACACATGCGAGAATTTTAATGAAACTTGAACAGAATCAAAAACTAACACAACAAGAAATATCAGATGAATGTCAGAGAATCATAAATCTGAAAATGTGGAAGAAATTGAAGAAAAAGAATGTGCATACATACAAGCTAAAGAAAAATATTGAAAAAGAAAAATGAATCCATGTTTCAGATGTGGAAGGTTACATCTTGGAGATGTCCATTTAAGAATTCAAAATGTGCTACAAGTGTGGAAAAGTAGGACATGAAAAGTTACACTGTAAAACTAAAGCAAGGAAAAGTTCTCAGAAAAAATTTTGTACACAATGTTGTGATGAAAAAAATAATTACAGAAAACCAAAGAAAATTAGTGTATGGGGAAAATTAATAAATTGGATGTAAAAATGTAACTAGACACTGGTAGTGATATCACAATAATCAATGAAGACACATGGAGAGAAAATGGAAAACCTATATTAAAAAGAACTTTGAAAATCGCACATGGCATGACAGGTGGAAAATTGTTTTTTATTGGAGTTGTAATGTCTCATTCTGTAACAAATGTGTAAAAAAGCTTATGTGTTAAAAAATACAACAAAGTTATTTGCTACTGACTGGATGGAATTATTTGAGCTTTAGGATTTACCTATAAATATTTATTGCAAAATTGTAAGTGGACAAGTGACCAGTTTAAAAAAAACAAAAAAACAGAGTGAAAATTTAAAAGAAGAATTAAAAAAATGTTTTTCAAATGTTCTGTTGGATGAATTGTGTTAGCGTTTCAAAGTCAAAGTGAAATTTCAAGTGAAAAAATAGTTGATACCAGTGTTTAAACTGAAATGTAGTGTACCACTTGCAGCATTGGATCAAATCAATGAAGAATTAGAGTGACTTGAAAAAATAGGTGTAATTGAAAAGATTGGCCATTCAAAATGACCAGTGCCAACAGTGTATGTAAAGAAGAAAAAAATAATAAAATTCATGTTTTTGCTGATTTTTCAATAGTGTTAAATAAATGTTTAGAAACCCATAACTATGTTCAGAGGAAATTTTTGTGAAATTAAACTGGTAACATTTTTTCAAAGTTGGATGTTTTTGAAGTGTATTTGCCAATACAGGTTAAAGAAGAATTTTCAGTTAATAACTAAAAATACATGCAAGGTATTGTATAAGTTCAACCAACTTCCTTTTGGGATAAAAGTGGCTCTAGCTATATTTTAACAAGCTATGGATACTATGCTGGCAGATTGTGATTTTACAGTTGCTTATCTGGATGATATATTAATTAAAAGTGTATCTAAGTGTATCTAAGGAACAACATATCAGGCATGTGAAAAGATTTTTTGAAAAAGTATGAGAGTACGGGTTCAAACTCAGTGAAGAAAAGTGTAAGTTGTTTTTTGTTTAAAATCAAGTACCTAGGAGAAATCACTTACAAAAATGCTCATTAAACAGATCCATCAAGAGCAAGTGCAATTAAGAATATGCCTCCTCCAACAAATGTTACTAGGTTACCAGCATTTCTGGGACTAGCAAACTATTATCAAATTTATATACTTAATATGCATAATTTGAGAGCTCCACTGAACAATTTACTTAAAAAAGCATAAAGTGGAATTGGAGTGATAAGTGTCAGGTGTTTGAAGAAATCAAGAAAATACTAACATCAGATTTAAACATTAGTGCACTACAATCTAAAAGCAAAAATCGTATTGCTTCAGATGCCAGTGGCTATGGTATATGAGCGGTAATTCTACATAAATATGATAATGGTAACATGAAAGTCATTGTGCATGTTTTGTGTTTGCTACTACCAACAGAAAAAAACTACACCCAGATTGAATAAGAGGCATTAGCAATAATATTTGCAGTGAAAAAATTCACAAATTTATGCACGGAAAGAGTTTTTGTTTGCAGACGGACCATTGACTTCTATTATCAATTTATGGTTCAAAAAAAAGAATTCCTACACATATAGCAAATAGATTACAATGCTAGGGTACCATCTTATTAAATTATGATTTCAGGATGGAATACCAACCGTCCAAAAAATTATGACATGCTGATGGTCTGTCAAGATTGATACCAAAAAATACTGAACCATTTGAGGACACTGTTATTGCAGCATTAAAAAGTGAAATAGAAATTAAAAATATATTATACAATGTAGAACACAAACTACCAGTTACCCTGGAAGAAATAAAAGTAAAAGCAAAACAAGACATGTTTATTTTGAAAATAAAAAAACAACTAAAAGGAAGTTAAGTAAGATAGATGATTTTTAGAATGCCATCCAAACTTGAACACTTACTTGATATGTGGTAGAGTACTGATGTACTGATACCTACCATATTACAAAAGCAGATATTAAATGAATTTCATAGTGGACATCTGGGAATTTCAAGGATGAAATCTCTTATAAGAAGTTATGTAGACTGAACCAAAATGGATCAAAACCTTGAAAAATTAGTAAAAGCCTGCTGAAGTTGTGCTCGGTATTTATCGATCCACCCACGATGACCGAAATGAGGCACAAGGCCAGTTTAATGTGGGTATCTCCGAGCCCGTAGGCTCGGCCAAAAATATAGCCTTTGAACCCACCTAGACGGGTTCAGACCCTATCTATCTACCTGGACGAATCCTTGCCCTTCGGCAAAGCTCCGTCTGGGTTCCTCTCTGTTAACGCAGAGAGTCTGACAGCTGTCGCTTACAGTCAAGGACTGTATTACGACTCAGCTAGACTGCTGAGGTTGTGCTCTGGTAGCAAAATCACCTACTATGAAATTACAACCTTGGCCAAAGACAGATACTCCATGGTCAAGACTATTCGTAGATTTTGCAGGTCTAATAAATGGATTACATTATCTTGTGGTAGTGGATAGCATTACTAAGTGGCCTGAAATTTGTAAGTTCAAAAAATCAACTTCTATGGTTACAGTGAATTTTTTACACAAACCATTTGCAAGATATGGCATTCGGATGCCATAGTTGCGGGTAACAGTACACAATTCACGGCTTACAAATTTAAAGATTTTTGTAAAATGTTCTTGATTGAACATATTACTACCCTGCCATATCATCCAAAGTCAAACGGACAAGCTGAACAGTTTGTGGGTACTTTTAAGGTGGGGGGGGGGGGCTTTAAAAAAAGCAAGTAATGAAAAAGTGAGTGAAGAAACACTATAAAAATTCTTAAGAAAATTGTGGATAACACCAAAATCCCAATACACAATCAGGCATGTCGCTGGCAGAATTGATATTTGCAAGAAAAATTAAATTGACGTGTGACAAGTTGTTACGAGGTTAAAAAAAAGAATAAGAAATAATAACAAAAAGGATACAAAAGTTTTCAGAATTGGTGCAAAAGTGTTTTTCAGAGTATATAAAAATGGAAAAGAACTGTGGGATGACAGCGTAATAAGGTCACGAATTGGAAAAATATAAATGGTAAAAGGAAAAAAATGAGAACACAAAAGGCATTGAAATCAGTTAAAGAAAAGGTTTACTGAAGAAAGGCCTGCAAGAAAGGAAGAACAAATGCAAGTACTGTATGATATTTTTGACGTGCCAAAACCCCCAAAATTATTTGAATGTACAAGTATGATAACCAGAAAAATGAAATGTACAGAAAAACTAGAGGTTGATCCAAAACGAAAGATATATAATGTTATTTTTATTGGATACTTATATTTGAGTAAATGCACCATTTATTTATTAAACAGTATATTTATTTTTGTCTACCAGCCTGAATATTTGAGAAATCTTATTAGGAAAAAAAATATGAGCACTCTGGCAGGATTTGAACCTGTGTTCCTCTCAAGGTAACTGTTATTAGATCTGATGTGCTTGACCTATGCTTGCATTTTCATTTTTTATATATGTACCTGTCACACTATTTGATTATTCTCTAAAGATAAATAGTTACAATACAAATTTTATTATGCAGACATTGATGATGTATCCTAAAATCTGTTATCATATAAACAAAGAGAAGAAAAGGAGGGAGTGATGAAACAAAACCAGAAGTTTTACTCAACATTCTCTAATTTTATTTTTACCTTGATTCATGTAGGAATCTATTTGCTCCTCGAGGCTGATGGGCCACATATGTATGAGGCTCTGCAGAATATTTGTTCTGTTCAGGGTCACATATTACACTTCTACAATATAAAGAAAATTATTTTTTATATTTACAATTTTAACATTTTACAAATTTATGTTTACAGATGCCTTCATTAAATGTTTCATGATTTTATTATTTTTTAAAACCAAAAGAATCAGATAATGCATTTACAATGAACAATAATAACTGTTAATCTTTTTTTTTTGCACTAAAAGCTTGATTTTTGTCATAATTTTTCAATAAATCTCTAACATATATTAAATATCACAATAATATAAATTACAAATACTTGAAAGTATAGAAAAATATTTTTAGAAGTGAAAATGAAAAAATTCTGACAAGATAGAATAGTGATTTTTTTTTTTTAGAAAATATAAAAGTTAAATCTTTTGTAGTAACAATCATAGAAAATAAATTATTTTGAAAAGCAAATTAGCCAAGATGCAAGTTAATTGTGTATTTAATCAAATTTCCAAACTTAAATAATGAAAAAATATTGTATCTTCCCTTGATAACTGATCAATCATCACTGTCTCAATAAGTTTTTCTTTCTTTTTGTTATTTTCAGATTTTTCCTAAAAAAAAAAACAAAAAACAATAAAGATTTATAAAAATAAGCATTTAACAAATAAAAGTTTTTAAGAATATTCAAAAATTTCTTGAAATGTCAAAGTTGGTCCCAGATAAGTATATGAACATTCTTGGATTTATTGATGATTATTGTTACTCTAGCTATCAATTGAGCACTTTCTCATTAAAATTCTTCTTTCATTCATAAGGTGAATTCAACAATTTCACATATTACAATGGATGCATGGCCAAGTGCTTAGAATATTTGCTTTCTGACAATAAGAGCCGAGTTTAAATCTTAACATGTCAGAAAGGTGACTTAATGTTTTTTGTCTGGGGTGGTGTTCCCAGCATGCAGCACCTTTGGAAAGTGTCTGAAAATTACATCATCGGTTGACCCAAGCCCCAAGACAGAGTGAAACTAGATAGACAGAACTATTTAGGAGTCATCGATGGTTGTGCTAGCACAAAGTCAAAAGTCATCGTAACCGAGGCTTTGAGTATACTGGCCTTGTTCAGACTGTTGATGACACCAGATAATGCACTCTTTCCTAGAAACTGTAACTAAGGTCTGCTCAGCATAGTTGCAATATAAACCAGAGGTGGACTCTGGGCGTTGAACAAACACAAATGTACCTGACCAGGCGTCTGCAACAGGGACCGGTTATCTGCCCTAGTAGACAGACATACTAAAATATGTGCAGCTAACCATTATATATATATATATATATATATATATATATATATATATATGTGTGTGAAAATATTGTAGAAAATAGGAAAGAAACTGGTTTGGTAAATAATCCAAAGTTCCTTAGTATTTTTGTAATTATTTTTAAAAAATAGTGCTCGATATGAAAGTAGAGCATAAATATAATTATTTATTTAAAAATATGATTCCAACTCGCTACATAAGAGGTCTCATGTTTCAAAACAAGAGCCGAAAACTTCAAAATAATATTTGAATTAACTTGAGTTAAAGTAAATTTAGCCACCCCCACCTTACCCTGACCCGGCATCTATGAAAGTAACTCTATACTGATACAAATTATTAACACCCCACCCCTGCCAATTCTAAACAATCCACCCTTGATGTTACCATGGAAATTTTTGATTTCAATTCTGACCATACTATTAAAACTCGTAAATTTCAGAAATAAGTCATTCCCAAAAAAATTTCGCTTGAAGATGGAACAGAGCCTACTTTAACTCAAGTTAATTCAAATATTATTTTGAAGTTTTCGGTTCTTGTTTTGAAACATGAGACCTCTTATGTAGCGAGTTGGAATCATATTTTTAAATAAATAATTATATATATATATATATATATATATATATATGAAATGGACTAAATCCAACAATTATTTTAATATATTTATTGTTTATACATTATTTTTATAAATACAAATATTGAAGTAAATGCTCTGTTTATAATAAACACTATTGAATTTGTATTGTTACTTATGAGTTTATTCATATATAAGGTTTATTTATTAAAAATAATTTATTATAGTTTATTTATTAAAAATGCTCTTTTCTCAATATTCTAATTAGTAAAGATTTCTGTTGACTAATTCAACTATTGAAAAGATACTTTTTTCTTTTACAAGTATCTGGTAGCATTCTTCTCTCTCTCACATACACACTTTTCTCTCTCTCTTTCACTCACACATACTTTTTTTACTCTCTCTCTCACATAAACACACTTTTTTCTCTCTCTCATTCTTACACACACACAGAAGTATAAATAGAAATTGAATGAGAAATGTTTTTTTGGATAAAAATGAACTATAAAAATATTTACCACTTCCAATTTGTTTTCAGTACCAGATGGAGCCAACAATTTTAGTTGAGTAAAACTTTGTTCCAATAAAGCATCTTCATTATTCACTCCTGATTTATGGTCACCATTCTCACAAGATTTCACCATGACTGATTTCTTTGAATCCAAATTAAATATGGAATTAAATTAAAAAAAAAAAAAGAACATTACGCACATTAGATCATTATAATGAACAAGAAATTATATTCAATAAATTTTTTAAGAAGACAAACAACTCATTGTCTATTTTTTTATTTTGATTATTGTTGGTCTCAAATGAAAATTTCCAGTGGATGTGGAGTTTTTGAATTCTATTCAAATTCTGTTTAAAACTTTTATTTAATGTTCAAAATGAATCTATTTAATTAGATGAAGTTTATATATATATTTACTTTGTGCATTAATTCTACTGATTAAACATTTAATTAATGTTTATTTTGAAGTGAAAAAGCTACATATATAGTCAATTTTAACTATTCTCAACTCAATTTAATTTTTATTTCACCTTTTTTTAATCACTTTACTCCAGGTAAGGTGATAAAGCCACTAAGATGCAAAGGGTTACTGTAAGTGAGAGAATATAATAAACAAAAACACTATTAAGGAGAGAGAACAATAAAAAACAGGAATTAAGAAGACAGATGTTAATGATTGACATTGCATTTAAATTTTTGAAGATCAAAGTTGACTAGGAAGAAGGAGTCAGAAGAAGCCACAAGTAAGAAGTGTGAGGAAGAAACAGTTAGCATAGAACTTATAGTTACACATCTAGCAGCCATTTCAACTGTAAAATGATGAGACCTTGATGACAATTTACTACTGTAGTTAAATTCATAAAATCTAGGTATCATCATCAGAACAATTACTATGAAAGTAATGAATAGAAAAAGCAGAAGGAAGCTAAGTTATGGCAGTGGAAAAGTGACTGAATCAGGTCAGGACTAGCATTGCAGAGTCTTCTTTGGGCTTTATCAAGAATTTTTAAATACATATCAAGCAAAGCAGACCAGATATGGCAACAATATTCAATGCATGGACAAATGGTAGACTTATAAATGTGCAAGATAGATTTTGGCCAGAAAAATTCTCTTGCATGACACGATGAACCAACTTTTCTAGCAACAGAACTATCAATTAATTCAATATAATCTGTCCACTTCATGTCTGCAAAAAAATGTTAGCCTGAGAAGGTGCAAGAGTCACTCTCCTGGAGGTTAGTATCAGCCATGCTGATAGAAGATAAAAAATGATTCTCTTAAGATGACTAATGGAGAGGACGTCACTTCTTGCCTCAGTTAACAACACATTGTAGATCATTTTCAAGATCAGCAGCCAATTTGACTTTATCAAAACTATCAGACTTACATTAATACAGAAATAAATAGTTGTCATCAGTATAGATACAAAGCTGAGAAGTGATGACATCAGGAAGGTCATAGATAAAAATTAAGAACAATGTAAGTCCAAAGATAGAGCTCTGGGTGACATCTACATTAATACAAAAAGATCTAGAAGAGTGGACATTCAAGACAATTTTCATTTCATGATTTGACTGAATCAGTTCAAAAACTTGTCCAGAAATACAAGAGCAAATAGTTGTGTCATCAGCATAGATACCAATTTGAGAATTGATGACAGCAGGAAGATTGTTGATGAAAATTAGGAATAATGTAGGTTCAAGGATAGAGTCTGAGAGGCAGGGGGGGGGGGGACACCTAACTTTCATTTCCAGATCTGATAAGAAAGATTGAATTAGATTAAAAATTTGTCTAGAAATCCTATAACCTTTCAACTTGTGAAGAAGACCAGCATGCCAAACCCTGTCAAAATATCCAAAGAAAAAGCCTAAACTTTCCCATTCTTAAAAGCTTGATAGACTCTTTCAGCAAAAAACCATTAAAACATCACCAGTTGGTATAGAGTAACTTACTATTGAGAATTCCTACATTGCAAATTACTAACTCCATCACATTGAATTACTTTATTTCATTATATAGACAACCATTAATAATGTCAAATAATACACTATATGAGATTTTATTATGCAAATTAATGTTTTCACAATAAAATTGATGTTGGTAAAATTTTCAGGATAAATATATCTATATGAGAAATATATCATGTGAGTTTCAACTTATATACCTAATCTTATTAAAAATATTGCAAGTGACTTGTTTTGGGGAGAGTGCCAGATTTTATTATGCAATAAAACTAAATGAAATATAAATTATTTTAAATCCAGAAGACATAAGCCATAGAAGCACAATATCCTACATATCTGAATAAATTATTTTACATGTTAATCTGGGCTCATTGACAATCACTTTCATCTATTTTCTTAATTTTTCTACTCTTAACTTTGTCATTACCTTCAGAGGTTTTTATTGATTTCTAGTGATCTTCTTTGCTTGGATATTGTTTTCTATGTTTTTTTTTTTTATATACATCTCTTAATTGTGCACTATAAATTTTCTATTCGATTAATACCTGAAAGAGGCTATTCCATTAATATGGGCTATTCCATTAATTTTGTATCTATGAAAACTTTTTTTGGCAAAGTAGTCAAGTTTGAAGAATGTGAAGGAGCATTGCCTTGCATGACTATATTCTTTAAAGTTTCTTCATTGTGATCTGTATCACTCAAAAAAAAAACAAAAAAAAAAAAAAAAACAAACACACCATGTCCAAAAACTTACTATAAGACTCTGTTCTTATCTTGAGA
Source organism: Acanthosepion lycidas (assembly GCA_963932145.1). NCBI lineage: Eukaryota > Metazoa > Mollusca > Cephalopoda > Sepiida > Sepiidae > Acanthosepion > Acanthosepion lycidas. Next base: position 11,904,102 of record OZ010591.1, read on the forward strand.
TTATCATCAAATTTGAAGGGATCTGTAAATTCTACTGCATACAATACTATTGTTTTCTAAGTCATGTCGGTCAACTATTGAGATGAATGACTCAACTTCAAGTCCAGTGAATGTAGTTCTACATTTGTATTTGTCACTTATAATTATGGTTGAGGAATCAAGTTTCCATTTAGTTCTTCACCCAAATTACATCTCTGTGTTCTTTATTTAAAAATGGTAATTTGGTTGCTGTCATGTCTTTAGAGAATGTTGTAAATATTCTTCATCTTTTTTGTTTATATTGTTAACACCAGCTTCAAACATTTTCTTGCTTATGTTAACCTTGTAGACTAGCTGTATGGCATATAGGGTCACAGTCTCAATACATTAGCTGTTGCTGCTAGGTGTTCAGTAGCAAGTTTTGAAATCAAAGTTGTCCTCCTCCTTTGACTGGTTGTCAACCAAAGCTAAAGAGCCCTGCTATTAATCCTTAGCTGTTTTAGAAATGAATTCATACTTTTCAAAAGCTATTTGTGTGAAAGCAAACAAAATAGCCTCAACTGCAATTTGCACTTGAGATGCCAACATCTACTTTTCCCAACAATAACTGTGGACAATGTTTTCCATTGAATTAATGCTAAACCTCACCCATACACAGAGTTCATATAGCTTATTACCCTTTTAAATTTTCTAAAATTTCTTTTTGTGACATTCTTAAACCTAGAACATTTTATCTTTCCAATATTTTCCATTTCTTGATTGATTTCACTTCAGCATTTTTACAGTTTCTAAAGTTGTGTTCTCATCATTCAATAAGTTTACACTATTTTTGTTTCTCTTCTGAGCAGATTGATTTCTTATGATCTGTGCCAATATTCATCCCTCTAATATTGAAAAGAATAAATATCAATAAATATGCTATTATGTATATTTATTTCCAATATAATGAACAACCCATAAGTTGCATAATAAAATCTTACATCAACAAATAAGGTATTGTAAATATTTCTAATAAAAGCATATCCTGAAATTCATATAGCATATTTATCATATAAATATCTCCTGAAAATATCAGCAACATCAGTTGGTTAATATCAATTTAAGGTGACAACATCTGACAAGTTACAAATCAGTCCAAAGAAAAGAAATCTTTTAGGGTCAACAATATTTAGTGGAATTTAGTAGATCTCACATTTAGCAATTGATTTTGCTTCTAACAATGCAAGTTCATATATATATATATATATATATATATATATATATATATATATATTGTCAAGATCAATATACTTGTACTTACATTCATTTGTCCCTTGCTTTTACGATAAGAGTTTTTCAATTCATCTTGATACTGTTTATACATATGTCGATATTTCATAGATGGACCTGGCAAATCTTCTGGAACAACTGCATTGTCCCATACATCCTTCAGTTAAATGAATGAGCAAACAAGTCATTAGAATATTAGCATAAAGGGAAAGAAATACATATTAACCTCAAAATTATTTCATATATATATATATATATATATATATAGATGTTTTATATTTCTTCTTTGGTTTCTGTCTTTTTATGCTGATAAACTCATTCATTTATTCAAGAATCTCTATATACATTGGACACTAGAATTAAGCAAAATGTCTACACCAAAATTCTGATGGTCAGGCCAATTTTCCTTCTTTGTAAAAGTGCATTCAGCTTTATCCAAGTTCTTCTTTTATGCTAATTTTATGAATGGAATTACAAGTGTTTCATTCATTTTTTGGTAAAATTTTTAATTAAAAATATTTTTCACATTTACTTCTTTATAAAAGGTAAATAATAAATAAGGCATTGTTCTTGGTTCATATATTTTTATAATCTTATTTATCTAATTTATATAATAATAAATTTAAATATTGTAAAGCCTTGAAAACATCAGTAAGTATAACAAAACAAAAAACGTAATTTTGGTTGTCTTTATTTATTTTATATTCAAAATTTATAAATCAAAATTTTCACGGTGTTAAAAAAAATCTCCCCATATTTGGATATTTATTTTTGTCATTGTTCATATATTCAAAATTGAAACAAAAAATGGAAAACATTATTTTTATTTTAGTAAGCAACTGTTATTATAAAATGCTGATTTTAATTTATTGATGAGGGTAGTATTTGAAATCTAACCTCTTTAACTTTGTCAGGAATATGAGGAGTTTCTTTAATATCCAGTCCTAAACTTGGAACATCAGGATGAGGACCAGAAGATGATTTGGACTTAAAAAAAAAAAAGAAAAAAAGTTTATTAAAACAACATGGAGCTATAGATCAATGTTTATTTTACATGTCATTTTTATCTTTGATCTCTATTAATTTTCTTTAAGATCAAACAAAGATGAATGACAACAACAAACTATTAATGCTCTTCTATTGCTAAAAGATTTTGTAACAATCCCCCGCCATATATATATATATATATATATATATATATATATATATATATATATAGAGAGAGAGAGAGAGAGAGAGATAGGAGTTATTGTTTATAAAATAAAGTATTTTTAAAAATAAAATATAAGTATTTAAAAATAAAAAATAGACAATTTAAGATAATATTACAAAAAGAAAAAGTTATGAGAATTAATTCTACAATGCATTTTATAAATAGTCAAGATTTTGTATATTATTCTATTTTCCTGTATGAGTTAAGATAAGAAAAAAAATACTTGCAATATATTCCCATAATTTATTGTCATATTCAGAATTTGATGCACTTTTACAGCTGAAATCAAATGTAAAGGAGATATTTAAAGGAAGCATAAAACTGCTTTTCAAAAATAGCATTTGAATTGAAAATGTTTCTTGGAAAAGTACAAATCATTATTAGAGACAGGATTTGTAATTAAGTAATGTAAGAAAAGATCTATTATTGGCTAAAAAATAAACCATTGTACTTTTACAATGGAGTAAAATTTGGCACCTTTATAAATTCGTTGTAAAATCAGCATAACATAATGAAAAAAGGCCCCAAACTTAATAAAAACAAAGTTTTAATAAAAACAAAGTTTTATCATCAAAATATTTATGTTATTATTGAGAAAAGGCCAAAGTATTTTTTTAATATTTTATTAAATTTTTTAACCCTTTCTTGCATATTCAAAATTTTGGTTAAAAATCTTATTTTCCATGTGTCAAAAGGGGTTTCCATTAAAGATTAATATAGGAAATTTTTTGTGATAAAAAACACATTGATTTGGAAATTCTTGCAAAAATCAAATAAGTGTCAGATTTCAATGAAATTTTCAGGGCTTATTTGCAATTGAATGAAATTATTTTTGAATTTTTTTTTTAGAAGATCTTGATGAAAAATTTTTTTTTTTTTACATCTGTTACCCCCAGCCCTCACCACCACTTGCTTAATTTTATGAAATTTCAAGAAATTAAATTTCACCAATTTCATACTTATATTAGTTCCTTGGAGAATTTAAATCATCAATTTTTTGTAAAACAGAAACATCATTTATTGAAAATCTGCTGTGAATCGTAAAAAAATGCAATAAAACTAAGACATTATTTAATTAGAAAAACTTTTAATTGCTTTTATAAATAAGATTTATTAAGGATGCCATTGTCTTAAGGAAATTTTTTTCAATGAATAATGAATTTTTACAAGAATATCTTTCATTTTATTTTTAAATTTTAATTTGAATAACTTAAGTTAATAATTTAAGTTTGAAATATCTGTCTTAATTTGACCCTTTTAGATGATATTATTAAGCAAAAACTATATTTATTAACCATAAATGGAAAAGCTTAGTACAAATCATCAAACAAATCTTCAATTTTTGGGGCGATGTGTATAAATATACTGATTTTTGTAGATATGGTGGTCCATACATGACATTATCAGAAAATAAGAGCAGTGACTATAGTAAGTTTAAAGCGAAGAGTTCTAAAAAACAATAAAACATTACATTACAGAGAATATTTTCCTAAATTTTAAGATTACTGAGTACTTAAAAATCATATATAAAAGGTGCTCATGTTATATTCAATTATTTATTTATGGATAAAGTTTCCATAGAACAAAATTAGATAAACATCAATCTGTCAACACATGAACAGATTAAATAAACAGCTACTGACATGTTAAAAATTGCATTTCTGCAATATTTTAAACTTAAAGTAAATAATATTTGTTTCAAATCAAATTAATTATAATTTAAAGCAGCTAATATTCCTCAAATAAAGTATCAGCGAAAAGAAACCCAGGGTCACAAACTCACATCTATCCAACTAAATATATATATATATATATATATATATATGTATGTACATACACACAGAATACAGATATACATTTGTCATAATTGGATATATCAATCTTTGATTTTTAAGCTTGAAAACAGCCAATACAAATTGTCATCTAATAATCAGTTTAATTATTTTATAAGAATATAAATTATTCTTAATTAAATGCAGAAAGTGATATATAAGACTTACTCTATTGTAGATACTGAAACTGACGAATCTAATTCATAATTAGATAAATCAGGTAAAGGTTTCACTTTGTTTTCTGATTCCTGAAGATACCCAAGATCCAAAGAAGGAACACTGAAAAATAAAATGAAAAATTTATTTCTAATAACTTGATAAAGCATTTTCAAACATTTGAGAAACTTCAAATTTTGTGTGTACACTCGTTATTTGAGAAAGACAAGTTTAGACAGGTAAAAGCTTAATTTTCAAGTGATGATGTTTTCAAATTAAGCTAATATCTATAAACTGTTTTGTTATACACACCCACACACACAATATAAAAATATGCACTTACATATTTTCTGTACTGTATATAGTTGGTCTGTAATGTTTTTATATTTTTTTATTGTTATATAAGGTTATATATATATATATATATATATATATATATATGGACAGGTCTGCCTACGAAACTCTGGAGTTGGGATGCTGAAGGTAACATCAATCAGCTAAGTGACAAACTTTTTACTCATAATAATTCTATTAATGCACTCCTTTGATATTGACCACTTTATTGCAAAAGACTAATTGCTTTAAATTTCTTTTATCTCAATATCCCATTGACTGTCAGCATTTTTGGCTTCATACTATCTTTGACATTGCTATACATACATACATATATATATATATATATATATATATATATATATATATATATATATACACACACACGCACGCACGCACAATGAATCCCCAGGTTATGACAGTCCCAACCTATAACAATTCATGTTTACGATGCAATCTCTATTAATCTTGTTTCTACTTATGCCATTTGCTTAGTTTTGGAAGAATATGTCATCATATGCTGCTAGAGTGAGGAAGGTAGTGTGGATCAGTTTCTGATTGTGCACAATATTGAATTATTGTGCAAGTCACTCTCTTTTGTTTGTGTTGTGTTTGTGGAAACTTACTTCCCTTTATTGTTATGGCTCCCAAGCCTAGTGTAACCTCTTCTGATGTTGGTGTTTCAAAGAAAAGGAAAGCAACCACCATGGAAATGAAATTAAACATCACTGGCAATAAATATACAAGCAGCTTAAAACAATTTAATTTCATTATATGTATTACATTTATGTCTCCCATGTATTTTTTTAGTCCTAATTATGTTAATGTAGGTCCTACATTATTATTTTACTATTGCATTAGCATAGGTGAGTGATGTAAAATTGCAGGTACGTTCTTACTTGCACAGAAAATTATGTTACCATTGCATTGTAGGAACAGAACTCTGGTGTAAGTCAAGGACCCCTCACCGTATATATTATTATTAATTTTTTTTTAAATCTCAGTAGTGATTCCAGTATTTGAGCTAGGCAGGCTTTCCCCTAAGTAAAGTCTATTTCAAACCAATAAGCAATGTCTCAGCAGAACAGAACATTTATTAGGTTGGTGAAAAAATAATGTCGTTTTTTCACATAGTAACATATGTGAGAAAACGACATTATTTTTGCACCAACCTAATATTTGTTCTTAACCTGTGATAAAAGGTTGGTGCAAAAATAATGACATAATAATGTCGTTTTTTGACGTATTTTTGAACGTCAAAAAACGACATTATTACGTCATTATTTTTGCACCAACCTAATAATTTGTGTCTCAGGCTGTCAAACTTTGGTCCAAACTATTAAGAATAAAAATGTCCTTTTTAATTGACTATTTTTCAAGGTATATTGTTACAATTTCATAATTTAAATTCTTGAGTTAAATTTTGTACTTCATAATATTATGATATGAGCAAAATTTATTGAGGCCAATTCAGGCACATTGAATTTTACCTGACCTATTGGAATGAATAAACTGTAATATGAACTATAAACACCATTTACTAAACTGCTGTAAATGTAAACAAACACTTCCTGTTTTCATTCTTGTATTTAGTTATTCAATGATTTTGTGCTTACTAGTAAATATCATCTTATGTTATTTAAAAGATATCTATGTCACTTTCGATGTTGATGGAATAAACATAAATTCACCTATTATGGAAAAGGATATAGTGTTAAATTTAAAAGAAAAATCATTTGGGCAGAAGAATATTGCAGAAAAGTAAGAAATTATCATTTTAAATCTAATCATCTACTGAAAATGAAAGTAGGTGTGTATTCATTTCAAATCAGATGGTATTGAATGACCGATTGGCTAATTTAAAATGCATCAGATATAAACTATATTGTTGTCCATGCTTGCATTTTCAGCTCAACTCAGGTCAATATTATAGTAATTATAAAGATATTTTGAATGAGTGACTGCAAACATGATTCTAAATCTAGTCATTTAAATAATTACAAATGTTTACTATATGACATAATAACTGCTATTAGTGAGTCTTCAAAACTTGAAAAAGAGTGGGATAACAAATTAGAAGAAGAAAATAAACAATATTTAAAACACTAGATACTGTATTAGATCTTTGCTTGTGTGAACATGATGAAGTGATGGTAGCCTTAATAAAGGTAATTACCATGAATTATTGAACTGCTTTGCTGAAATAGCATCTTTGCATCATGACTTTCTTCCAAAGAAGAATTTAAGCATTTTTCAAGAATTTCAAGAACAATAAAAAAAGAAAAAAAGAATGACATTATATTTGCAATTGAGAGTGAAATAGACGTGATATAATTTGAAGTTGAAAGTGCATCATTTATTTCAATCAAGCAGATGAAACTATTGACTGTGTAACGCATATTCAACTTTATTATTGTTAGATATATAAATGAATGTGTTGGGTTGACCAGAAGTTTCCATCTCAAAAATCAGGAGTCAAATGACCAAAATCAGTTATTTACGCATAGGCAACCAAGTGGCACTTCTGGTAGCATTGAAAACATTCAAAATAAAATACAAATTATTAATCAACCACTGACAGTGTTTCCCTTGCATTTTCATGGAACATTTTTGTGAGTCAACACCTGCTTAAGGGAAGCTATAAATACAGACCATAAAGCAAACAAGAAGCAGTTTGTGAATGGATTCCGCTTTGTCAACTCAACTGATTTACTAATCCACTGAAACAGTTCACACTTCTCTGATATAGATTCTACAATGAATCCAAAGTATGAACTTCCTCTATCAAGGGGTTTTATTAAACACACCTCAATGTGTGTCTTTGTACTTTTCCATCTTCATGGACTTTATTAAACATAACTAATGTGTACATGTGAACTTACCCTTCTTTTCAAGGGTTTTATTATATTCACCACATGATGTATAAAGCAACCAAATAAATTATTTGTTGATAAAGAAATCTTTATCTTCTTGTTCATTTTAAATTCACTTGTTTAAATGCCTTGCTTAATCAGTGCCTTGTTATGTCTGTTTATTTTTACGTTGGGTCAGGATTGCTTTATTCTGGACAACACCCAAAATATTTAGTAATCACAGACACTATCTTATATGAGTTAGCAACAAGAACCAAACACTTTCTGCACCCCATAAATCAACTTTTCCCATAATTGCTCTTGAGAAAGTCAGCTCCCACAAAAGATGTAAATTAAATGAAAGATTTTAGGATTTTATGATGAAAGAAATGATGCATCAAAAGTGTACTGAGACTGATTGGTATGAGAGAAAAATGTTTTAAAGTCTTTTAGTGATGCTAAAACTAAATTGGTTAGCCAAACATATAATGGAGAAGCAACTGTAATAGTGGATGAATGAAATGCAGTATAAACAACATTGAAAGAGAAAAGCTTTGAATACAGAAATTTTATTGCTATGATGCACATAAACTCTAGTTTTGAGTAGAAGTTCTAAGAAAGTTAATGAAGTTAAAATATTTTTTATTAATGCAGCTTTAGTAAATTTGCATATTTGGATACAAAGCAGAAAAGTGTCTAGAGATTTTAATATCAGCTTTCCATCACTGTGTGCCACAAGATGGTGCTATACATCCAGAACCGAGTCAGCTATAAAAGAATTGCAGGAAAACTTGAAAATTGCATTTCAAAATACTTTGGACAATAATGAAAAGTGAGATGATGATACACTCTGTAAAACTGATTATCTGTTTGCAAAATTGAATAACTTCACTTTCATGTTTTTCAGAAACTGTTTTCATGCAAAACCATCACAAACTGAGAAACTATTTGATATAATATAGTGTAAGCAATTTGAATTGAACTATGTTCAGGATAATGCAATTTATTGAAGATTGTTATAACATTGAATATTATCGAAGAAACAATGACAGACATTATTGAAGAACCAATAGCAGATATTGAACAATTAAATGATTCTGACATCCTTCCTACAAAAAGAACCAAGCAGCAGCAAATGAACCAGAAATTGACATGCAATTATGCGTTGAGATACAAGTGTACTGACATAAGAGGTTTTTGAGATATCAGTTGGAGTTTGGTTGATTTTTTTGCCTTGAGGTATGAGCGAGTTTCAGTTAAGCATCTGCTAGTTAGCACAGAGAGCACAAAGTTTCAAAAGTATTTCCACTTGCACTACATGTGTTCACTTCACTCTGGAAGGATCTGTTGTGTCATGTCGTTTTTTTACAAAATTCCTTTAGTGACACCATGGCTCCGAAGAAAGTAAGTGTAAAGAGCAGTGGTGAAAAGCCGAAATGTATGATTTTGTTTGCGGTAAAGTGGGAAATTATAAAAAAAACATGAGGAAGATGTATGAGTAATGAATTTGGCGGGACAGTATGAGTGTTCAAAATCATCGATAAATAAAAAATTATAAAATTAAAAACAAAAAAATTAGTTACAGTAATGGATAAAATGTAAGTGCTTTAAAAAATTTTTAAATTAAGTGATAAAGTTAATCTTCGGTATTGTAGATTAGGCTAGCTATTGCTCTTATTGTCTCTCTCTTTCTCTCCTCTGTTGGTCTATGACTTGTCTGATCTTCATGGTTTAGTATAGTTTATTTCTGTACAATTTGTTTTTTTCTCTTTTTTTTATTGTTTGTAAACTACATTTCTTGTTTATCCACACATTTTTGCTTGTAAGAAACCCACAAATACAAAATAGGGGTGAGTTTTAGGAAAACAAGAATGATTTTTAGGAGCCTGGAATGGATCAGAAATATTTCAATGGGGAAAATTGATTTGAGATATGAATGTTTTGAGTTATGAGCTCGATCTTGGAATGAATTAAACTTGTATCTCAAGGCATTACCATATTTCAAAATCATCCAGAACATGTTTACAGTTGCTGAATGAATGATTTGTTGATAATGAAGAATTTTTATATTTGGAATTACTTAATGTGAAGAAATTTGAAGCATTTGCCCATACATTTGTTATGCAATATACAGATGTTTTGCAGAACAAATATCCTAATAGCTTTGATTACAAATCAAAGATATTTGTATAATGGCAATGGCTTTAAAAATAGTGATAGTCAGGCAGTGCCATATTAAAATTAATTCATAAATTGTCTATGTCTAAAACTTAAATTCATACAAGATTTCCTGATCCTTGCTACAACTTCAGTTATAAACAAAAGAAGCTTCTCAATTTTGGACAGAATTTGATAATTCTTAATACATTTGGCCATCTTCACTGTCTCACATTTCCATCAAGAAACTGATACGAGTTGATTTATAATGGAAAAAAAACTAGAGAGAGGAATTGGCTAGAAAACCAAGGTATCTGGAATTCATGTTTAAATGAAATAACTGCAAATTTATTATAAAAATTTATTTATTTTTACTTTTAATGTACTAGTGCAATGCTCATTCCCTATAATTGTATTACTGAAAAATTACTATAGAAAAGCCTTTCATGTGATTTTATGATAGAAATGAACTGAAAATTAAAGAAGAAATTTTGTATTTTCTAATAGACTCCACTATACTAATATATTTGGTATTATCCACTAATATTTGTCTTATGCTGATAGGTGTATTTTAGTTGTTCATGATGTGATGATAGATGTGTGCATCTTTCGCAGGGTTTCAACTGGTAACTGGTTAACCTACAAGAGAGTGTAGTGCATGTGTGCCCAATGTAATAATTTAATGCTGTTTTTTTTATTATTAATATTGGAGATGCAATTACCCAGAAGGCATAAGAATTCATGAACAACAATATTTTTTACATAGGGTGGATTTTTGTCCTGTATTGTTGGTAATGATTAGATTAGATGTTTTAAACCTTTTATAGTAGATGATAAATCTAAGGTGTTTGTTAGGATTGTTGAGTGATATGTATTGGTAAATTATATTTTTAGTTGTTTTTTATCCTGTTACTAATTGTGATGTATCTCGTTTACAACAGATTAATTTAATGATGTTTTTTATTTTTGTTTGCATCAGCAGGATGTCTTGTGTTATTTTTTCTAAATTTCATCAATTTTAAGTATCCCTTGATAATATGGTTAGGGAAGTCATTGTTGATTGTAATTTGTTTAATGTTGCTTAGTCCCTTATAGAATAATTTGCCCAAAGAAGAGATCATTTGGGGCTAATAAATCATGTTTTTTACAATATATAATGACCTGAAATGTCGACCTTAGTGTCTACTAATATATTTAGAGATGCTCTATCCCAGATATTGAGTTCTTTTACCCAGTATACTATAAAACTAAGAGTGGATAAATAGGTCCACCTACAAAACTCTGGAGTCAGGATGCTGATGGTAACATCAATCATATATATATATATATATATATATATATATATATATATATATATTGCAATGCTGTATATGCTAACAATAGATAAAAACAATATTATATAGTATAAGCAATTTCTTACTGTGCAGGTCTGCAGTAAAATCTTTCGTCTTGTTTGCTAATATCTTTCAGAGTTAATGGCTGTTTGCTGGCAGATTTCTAAAAAGAAAAATATACAGTGTAGTTAGAATCTACTTGAGAAGTGTGCTGAATGTTAATAGAACAGATCTATTGGGTTGGTGAGCTTTTGTTTCAAAGCTCCAAATTTTGGAAAGTAACTCAAATATTTTAAGAAACTGATAAAAAATGATTCATTTAATGGGAATATTTTACTTACATATCATTATATAATTATAATTCCACGTGGTGATTTAAATATTTCCATCTCCTTTAGCACAAGACCATAAAGCATCGAATGAGAAATAAATTGTCAAGAAAATGAGGGTTGCACTCATAGTGTTTTGACTCCAGCTTGGGATTTAACTATTTGTCCATAGTTGGGACCCTAACAGATGCTATTATCTCGGGTCAGGGTGGACTGGGGAACAACATCAATTAAAAGGTGGTTCTGCACTCCTGAAAACCTCCCAATCAATGGCCTTGCTGCTGGATGTAGTTTATCATCATACCAGGACAGTATATAGAAAACTTTATAGAACAGTATTTTGAAAACATTTGAAATATTTTATAGATAATCATGTAAAAATACATCTATATATACATCCTGAAACAAAAGTAATTAAGTAAATAATGCTTTTATAACAAGGCAAAGAAACATTTTTCAATGCACTTCTATACAATTAATGCCAAACTCACAAAGAAAGTCACCAAACTGGTTAGTTGCAGAAAGACATTAATATATAGTGTCTATGTCTGTCAATATTTTTTAGATGAATACTAAATCCATAATCAACATCAATGTCTTTTTCTTAACCAAATTTATTAATGATCTTCCTTAAAAAATTATGGATTTTCCTTAATGTACAAAAAGGAAAACAAATCAAAGACAAATTTATATTTGAGAGTAGCTAAATAATTGATTATTCAGTTGGGATGTTGATATATAAAAATATTTTCTAAATGTAATAATGAAAATCTTAAGATTTAAAAACATTTAAATTTTTGATAAATCTAAGATAAAAAATTCCTTAATTCAATATAACCACATTAAAATCTGGATTGTAATCTGACAAAATGATAAGATAAAGAATAAGTAAAGTGTATACAGTCTTTCTCATATGTTTTTTTTATAGATACATATAATGAATCCAGATAATTTAGTTGGAAAATAAAAGTGTCTGGGGTTTTCTTACCATGATTTTTGTTGAGTGTTAAGAGACAAATGTTACTATTATGGCCTGAAAAAGGAAAAAGAGCAAAAATTTTCATAGATGTGTGTGTTGATGGCTTGTGTTAACTGTCTGATAGTGAGAATGTCATGTGTTTGTGTGTGTCAAGGAGAAAAGTGGGTTTGATTCTCATTGGTTTAGAAAGAATAAATTAATGATATTCATAATTGTTATAATTATTTTATTACATTTGACACTATAATCAATTTTTATTTATTTACTTTTTTATGGACACAACATAGTGATAGTGTAATTAATTTTTATTTATGTATTTTTATTGATATGACATACTTTAGTTGATACATAATTTTGTTTGAATCCTTTAAGCTATGATTTCTTCATTGGTATTTGATAGATTCATAAAAAAATCTAATAAAACTACTTCTGACTTTTTTTGTTTTTATTGCTATGAATCCCTTAAGTGATAAATGTGGCATATATTTATTTTATAAACTTAATATATTGTCTCAACAGTAAGAAAAAGTTCCAAGTGAATTAGGGATTGACATCAGTCAGTTAATTTGGATTTCTTTAGGAAAAGAAAAACCAAAATTCCATTTAAATGTGATTAGTAATTATGATCTACCAATGTAACTCATATCAAAATATTAATTTGGAATTAAAATTAAATTTCATTATATTATTTTTCTAAAATTTTGATTTCTTTGTTCAAAGAGAATCAAATATTCAAACAAATTACAATTAAAGTAAAATGAAAAATAACTTACAGTTTTCTTGTTATTGATATTCTTAAAACGTTCACTTCGAGGTGGCGAACATTTGGGAGCTTCACTGCCACACACGCTAAGATCCATTTAAAGTTCTGAAAGAAATCAACAAATATATTTATAGCAAAGAAAAGAGTGGGGGAAATGATAATCTATCTAAGTTCAAACAATCAGTAACTTTCAACAGTAAATAAAAATAGCTTAAATGTTATCTTTTTCATGTTTATATCATTTTTATTTAGCATTAATGTTATTTTATTAATTTGGATAAATAGCTCAACATTTCTAAATTTATATGTTTTGACTTAAATGCTTGAGGTTATTGTTATAAAAGTTATATTTTTTTAGATTAATATTTTGATAAGGTCAAATTAGCAGTTGATCTAAAAAGTGACCTACCATATGTTGTTAACTTGAGCAAGAAATGACTTGTTATTTTTAATGCCTCCAAAACAAAACTGGTTTTTTGAATCGTCTGAGAGAAAATTTTTTGCTTTCTATCACCAGGGCTGATGCTAACCTCCTGGAGAATGACTTATTTCGCCTTCTTAGGCCAATAATTTCTGATGATATGAAGTAGAAAGATTATAATGAATCAATTGCTAGGAAATTTGGTTCACTGAGTCATGACAATTTTTCTCTATTTATATATTTAGAAGTCTACCATTCGTCCATGCTTTGAATGTTACTGCCACATATGGTCTGGTGCTTCTGCTATGTATGTAGAGATTCTTGATAAAATCAAAAGAAGAATCTATTTTATATATTTATAAGTCTACCATTCGTCCATGCTTTCATATGGTCTGGTGCTTCTGCTATAAATGTAGAGATTCTTCATAAAATCAAAAGAATCTACAATGTTATTGGTCCTGACCTAGCATCTTGGATTCTGTCCCTTTCCCACCGCCATAGTACAGCGTCTCTGTGGCTTTTCTATAAATACTTTCATGGTAATTGTTCTGATGAACTTTCCTCTATGGTACCTACACTTTATGAATTTAAGTGCAATACTAGATTGGTGGCAAAGCCTCATCAATTTATAGTTGAAATGGCTAGATGTAACCATAAGTTCTATCTTAACAGTTTCTTCCATCGCACTTCTTGCTTGTGGAACTATCTTCTGGCTTTTTGCTTTCCAGCCAATTTTGATCTTCAAAAATTTAAATGGAATCATTAACTTCTGTTTTAATAACTGTTCTTTTATTGTTCTCTTTCCTTAATAGTGCCTTTTTCAGAATTACAGAAAAGGGCTGCCTTCAAAAGTTGGGATCATATTTTTCAGGTTATATAGAATGCAAAAGAAAAGGCATATAATTTTTTAAAATTAATAGCAAAAATAAAACAAAATCTTTCCTACTAACTTTTAATGAGAATTAAATGAGAACCAGGAACCTGTAACTCTGCTATCCCAAACACTTCAAAAATGCCTCCCACCCAGACAAATCTTCTAAGTTTTTAAGTGTATCACCAAAGAACCTAAATGACTTGGTATTGAATACACACAAAAAAATTTAATTTGGTTAAAGTTTTTGAGACTGTATTCTTTTTCTTCTGTCGAAATAAAGTATTCTAAATTTACATTGTCGAAAAAAAAAAAAAAAAAAATACTGGGGGAGAATGTATTCATATTCAAATCTCCACCATATTGATACAACTAGTGGCTAAAAATTAGCCTAACATTGAAGACTAAACTACTAAAGAAATAGTAGTGAATACTTATAGCTAATTATAGTTTACAACATGATGTATAATACCTCTTTTATTATTTCATATGCTTCATTTTTGAATGGCAGCATGGTTGTCACACTTTTTGTTTTTTAAGGATAAACTATGTTAATATTCTTTAGTTGAACTTGAGTATCATATTTTGTAATGGAAAAATACATTTAAAAAAAACAAAAACAAAATTCGATTGTTTTATATGGTTTGCTGTAATATAAACAGAAAATGCAAAATCTCTTGAAAAATCAATGATCCTTCTAGTTGGGGTAAAATGCTTGCTTATGTCAATTTAAATTCCAAAAATATCCTAAATATGCATTTTTTAAACTTCTCAATAGTCTATTTGAGATTGTAGAAAAAAATGAAATGAAAAATCAAGAAAAAAAGTAAAATTTACATATTTTCAGCTGAGCAAAGTTATTTAGGGGGAAAATGTTGTAAAACTCAAAATTATTGAGACATAGTTGCTTTTAATGCCAACAACAAATCTCACATTCCAGATAATGAATTACTTACTCAGATTTTTTTAACTTGCCTTATATTTTGATCAGACAATCTTCCCATAAAAGAAAAATGAAATATCATTCAACATTTGTAAACATTAAACAATAACATTTCGAAATCATAAAATATTAAAAAAATACATAATTAAAATAAAATTGAATTGAATAGTCTTGTAACAAGAATATGAGATGAAGTGTGTCTGTTCATTATAGACTCAGAAATGGATTTCAATCAAACTTGGCATGCAGATAGGCTATGGGATGTTGACCTAAGTCAACAGTGAACTATCAAAAATAATATCAGCCATTTCCCATAGAAGTTAAATATTTATCCCCACATGAAAATATAGTGGTAAGGGAGGTAAATCAGATTTTTGTAATAAACTAATGTGTGGTTACTTCCCTTAGTCGTTTTAATAATCGATAAAAAGAAGTGTTTGTATTTTTATTTTTTTAGAGTAGAAAATTCGTTCCCGAGCAATACCGGCTACCTCTGCTAGTAAGAAATAAAACGAAAAATAGCCTAAAAATATACAAGATTAATACAGGAACATCTAAATTTCTATCTATGAGATATTGAAGTGAATATTTTAGTTCAATGTTGAAACTTCTCACTTCTGAAATGTAAGACTGTTGACTCAACAACGCTTAAAAAAAACATATGTGATCACTGAGTGATCAGAATATGAGGTTAGTTAAAGAAATTTAAGGGCGCTAATAACTTATTTGGAATGCGAAATTTGTTTCGGGCGTTAAAGTTGAATGAGTTGTTTAAAATAAAACAAAAAAAAAAGCATTAAATTTTTAAATAGACAGCATTTTTTTTTTTTTAAATAAAGTTAAAAAGAGATTCGTAATTTTTGTTCCACGGGAAGATGACACTTGAACTTGTTTTTGAATAAATTAAATACTACTGGTTTATTTTTTACTACAATAACAATATTTAATTAAATAAAATAAATATGGCCTTTTAACAACAACTTAGCATCAATTGTTTTGAATGTTTTCCAGTTTTTGTTCATAGCTTTTTTGAGTTTGACACCAAAACAAAAAGAAAAAAAATAAATTAGAAAAATAAAATATTTTCTATTTAATTTTCACATGAGATTTTTTTTTTTTATTAGGACTCCGCATTATTGGGCCAGAGAAAGTTATTTATTTATTAAATAAGTTATTTTAAAAATGTTTGAAAGTTTTGGTTTAGATTAAACATTAAATCAACAATTGGTATTTTTATTTGCAATATTTCTTCTTGACACTTTGACTTAACTTGTATATGATTTTATTTTTCAATCATGTTTTGTTCAGTTTGGCCAGTAATTTACTTTACTTTATTTTTCAAATTTTATAAATTAATTTTTCTTCCAATAGGCAATGTCAATTGACAAAAAAAGTTTAAAAAAACTTTAACACTTTTAGTTTTTTTATTTTAATTCAAAACTTTTAAATGACGTCTCAAGTTTTTCACTCAAAAATAAATGATTTTTGTTTGTTCCTCAGTAGATTCTTAAACAAAAACTGGTTATATTTTCTCTAGATTTACAAGTGGACATAATCAATTTTAATTTTAGCTGTATACATATATTTTTAACACCTGAGTATTTCGGTCAAATTGACATTTAAATTTACGTTCTGTTGACACGTCTCAATGAGGAAATGATGTCCGAAAATTTCCAATCATCAGGTGAGTCTTTAGTTTTTAGTCTTTACTCTTTTTTTTCTTTCTTTTTTATTTGGGCCAAAAGAACCTTTTTTCTTTTTTTTAAGTATTTCTTAAAAATTTTAATAAAGGTTTTCTGATATTTCAAGAGACACAAACAAGGAAAAAAATAAAAACTTAATAAAACTACATAATTAAAAAACTAATATGGCGCATATTAGTTTTTTTTTTATTTCTTATTTTTTCTTTCTTCTTACAATCTTTTAACGTTAAAATTTAACCAAGTGTACATTTTTTGAAACATTAAAAAAATAACTTTTAAGTGGGAAATTCACGCAGAACTTTTAAATTATAATGATTAAAATGACTCTACCATACGATGACTTTTTCTTTGTTCTTTAAATCGATGAAGAAGGAATCAGTTGTCTTGTTTAGTAGAAGTAAAAATTCATTTATCTCCATCACTCCAACGTTTTGGAGTTAAAAAGAAAAAAAAAAAATTATATTCCTTCGTTTCCTTCCAAAAGTGAATAATACAAGAAAATAAAAGAGCGGGAACTGTACAAAACAGAAACAGCTTTTACCTTTTGAGCCCAAATAATAAAATAGAATATTTACCAAAGAAATAATAATTAAACTAAAAATCTCATTCTTCTTTTGATTAACACTGATAAAAACATTGTAACTTCCAAGTTACCATGACAACGTAATGCGGTACTTTTAACAACACGACCCCCCTACCCCAAGAAGGAGGCACTGACGTCACACAGAGCTAGCCTTTGATTTTCGTATTTTATACTCAACTCAACAGTGCTATTAAAAATGAAATTATTTTATTTAAATCCAATTCCAAGAATTAAAAATAATTTAAAACAGTGGAACAAACAATTGAAGGCATAACTAATTCATTTATATATCAATACAATTCAAGCTCTGTCTGTTTAGTTTACAACTCTGAGATGAGGTATTATTGGATTTACAATTAAATTATTGCGTTCCTGGACGTACTAAAATAAATATCTGGACCACAGCATGGGTTCAAGACATCCATATATTAGGTTGGTGCAAAAATAATATCGTTTTTGACGTATTTTTTAACGTCAAAAAACGATATTATTTTTGCACCAACCTAATACTAAAAGCCAACATTGACCAGACAATACCTCAACTCTGACTCCCACTGCCCATACAGTGCAAAGAAAGGGATCACCCACTGCTTACATCATTGAGCAAAAAAGCCATAAGTGGCAACCCACAGACATATGGACAAAAAATGGTCAGTATAAGCAGTACCCTGCAATGTAACAACTACCCTAGATATATTACAGCAGCCTACACATACTGGGATAGAAGAGTACAAAAGAATAAAAAAAAAATTTCATTAGAGAAGATTCACTGACCATCTTTGTTGTTGTTGATTTGTTTGAAATTGCCAACTGGCCTTCCATGATGTTGTTGGAGTGGCTGATTTGTGTGGAGTTGCCAATATATGTTTCTTTCAGCACACGCTGGGGAGGAAAAGGAAGAAACTATGTAGGCATAGTGTGTGGACAGTCATGTATCTCGTGTTTGAACAGCTTGGTCTCTACTTGAAAATCAAAATCTGTGTGTTTTTATAAGAATTTTTTCCCCAAAAGCAAGCTCAAGAAAATTAGGTTTTAGTTTTCTCTGATTGGTCAAATATTTCACATGGTGATGTTAATTTTCTTGTTGCAGGATGTACACAGAGTGAAATATATCAGAAGGCAAAATTAAGTAAGATGAAGGTTATGCGTGCTTATATCGTCCCTATCCCACAAAATATTGGTTCTACAAACAATTTAAGAACAAATTGCATGGCAAGAAACTACTAAATACTGTTGTTAAAAGATTTAATATTAAAGAAATTTTTATATCAACAATAAAATATACATGTAACGACAATTACAATGTTTGCTGTTGTGATAATTAAGACAATGTCATAAGGAATGTTTGTGCAGAACTGTGGTTAAGAATTGTTGGTACTTTTTGATTGTTAAGAAAATTAAAATGATTTGGTTTCTGCAAGGAAAGAAATCATATGTGTTCATTCATTTATCAGTGTGTGTACGTGTGTAATTTACAAGTAAGAATAAATGTTATCAAGAATTGCTTGCCTTTGACTGTTGGGCTAAGTTGGTGAGATATACAATTACTTTTTAGTTGTGAAATTGTTTCACTTTTCAAGTCAACTGTAGATGTTGGTTAACACGGACAATAGTTGATGAATGTTTTGTTGAGATTTCAATGTGGTGTGTGAGTCAGTGAATTGTCACACATGGAGTTTGGTAGCACCTCGTTGAATTGAGTCATGTGGTAAATTTATAGATTTTTGTGTAGTGAAATCGGCTCTAAAGAGCTTGGTGGGAAATAGGATTCATTTGGAATTTTGCTACTTTGGTGTTTATTAACCAATAAAAAGATTGGATTTGCAAAAATGAGATGATGATTGGCTTTTTAGAGAAGGATACATTTTTCTGAAGAGAATTAAAGGCTAATGTGGAAGATTCCACATTCTAACCAATCGACATGATTTAAATGGTATGTGTTATATTGTGAAATCTTTTTGGTATGTTTGTAATATTACCTGTTATTGGGTAGAAAATAAAATTTGGGTGTGTTTTAATATGGTATGAATGTGAGTATTGGATTTTTAGCATAAAAAACTGAACAACTGAATTCCCTACATAATCATGCACTCCAACAGTGATAGGATGCGTAATCAAACAATTGGAGTAAATGTCTCACAGAACATCATCATTATCATCAAACCAAATATCTGGGTCGAAATCCAGTATTCATTCATGTCTAGTGTATCTTGGGGCAAGTACCTGACAGAATCCATCTCTCTCTAGGTCAAACCACAGCTGATCTCCATCAACTTGAGGTTCACCTTAGTCATAGATACATAGCTGCTGATTTTATTGGATGATCCTTCCACCTTGGTTGTACTGACTTCAGTCTAGAAAATCCTCTGTCCAGTGATGCTGTGTCATCACCACACTGTCTACACACACACACCCTCTCTTTCTCTTTCTATTTTGGGAGAAATGTATTAAAGGAAGCCAGACAGTATAGTAAAAATTGTTTCATTTTTGTGCAAAAGTTTTTCATTTAGAGTTGGCTCTAAAAAGAACTGCCAGAAATAACTGTCATGGTGGACTGTTGGGGATTCATTTATTCAAATTCAGAAAATTATATCACCCTCATATTTATTGTTCAATGAAAATAGTGACTTTTGTCATCATAAATTTAAAATCAAGGTCTGTTGAAACCACTTCCAAGGGTATTTAAGAACATGGGTCAGTGAATAGCAAGAATGCAGAAGGTAGTTAGAATAAACAGCGCCTGCTGGCAGTGGGAGTTAGTGGTTAGAAATGAGAGAAGGTAGTTAGATAGCTGAAGGGAAGAAGCCAGCTGGCAGCTGGCATAAGGAAGTGATACATCCCACAGCAGGGATTAGAAGTCTCAAGGTCAGCTGGTAGGCTCCCTTGTGAGAAAGTTGCCAGCAGAGTAAGCAGCAGAAAAGTTTTGGCTTTCTTGAAAATTATGCTAATGAAAAAGAAGAACAAAGAGTGCTCTTAGGCTGATCACAAAAGGGAAACATCAAAAACAAAGAAATTGCAAAAGATTGTTAAACTTATCTGGGTTTCTCAGAAAAAAGCATGTAGAATTTTTCCCTTATCTATTGGCGGTGGGGTGGTAATTTCTTTTTATGAACAGTTTTTGTTTCTCATTCACAAAGTTTTTTTTCATTCATAATTTGAAAAAATTGTATTGTCAGTCTTTTTTAGAGCCAAGTGTTTATATAATTTTATAGCATTATCTTCCCTTGTCCTTAATAAGGTGCATGAAAGGAAATTTTTGTGTAAACCTTTTTTGTAAAATTTGTACTCTGTTATATTGTTTTGTATCAGTTTAATAAATGTTTTTAACTTTCAAATTTTACAAGGTAGTTTAGAGTCTTTGTATTACTGGTTTCCATATTGTATTCATTTCTATGCTTGGAGATTTTTCTAGCCAAGCATATGTTCTGATTCCTTAAGTTTTAATATTATCCAGTGATGTTCTATGTCTATTTCAACTTCATCCCGCAGAGGGCAGTGATCTCACTTTTCCCTTCATATATGGTCAGCCATGCCTGATTTTTCTATTTCTCCTTGTGTTATAGCTATATAGTGTTCCTACAGTCTTATCTTAAGGGGGCAGCCTGTTTCTCCTTTATATTTCTTCCCACAGCTGCACAAGATGGTGTACAACAGTCCTTAATCATGTTCTCCTCTATGAGTGGTCTTACTTGGAAGAGATGTCTGCATAGCATTGAACCACTCTTGAAGGTTGTCCTAATGTTATATGGACCACAGATCTTTTGCATCTTTTCTGATAAGCCCTTCACATAGAGTAGGCAGACCAAAGCTGTTTTCTGAGTGTTGTTATCGTCTTGTACCCTTCTATCCCAGTTTGTGTAGGCTGCTGTCATGTACCTAGGGTAGTTGTTACATTGTAGGGTACTATTTATATTGATCATTTCTTGTTCATATGCCTCTGGATTGCCACATGGCTTTTGCTTGATGTTGTAAGCAGCAGATGATCCCTTTCTTTACGCTGTATGGATGGTGGGAGTTGAAGTTGAGGTATTGTCTGGTGAATGTTGGCTTGCCGTATATGTTTTGAACCTATGCTTTGTTCAAGATATTAGTACATCCAGGAATGCTAGTTTGTTGTTTTCTCTATCCATTGTGCATTGTATCGATGGTCTTATTGAGTTCACATGGTCCAGTTTACCACTTCCTGGCAGGGGCAAGAGTATGAAGGTGTCATCTACATATCTCAACCAGAGAGCTGGCTTTAGTTATGTTGATTCTAATGTCATTTCCTTGAAGTATTCCATGTATATGTTGGTTATTGCTGGTGGTAATGGTGAGCCCATCATCAAGCCTTCATCTTGTCAATATCTGTCCAATATCTCCCTCCAAAGTATGTGTACAGAAAGTCAGCATCTCCATCAGGTTATCTGTTGATATACTTATATGTTCTCCTAGAGATGAGTCTGAGGCCAGTCTGTTCCTGACTACTGATAGTTCCTCCTCTGTGGGTACCTTGGTGAAAAATTTGCCATATCCGTCTGGTTGGATTGAATGGGAGCATTTTTTATTATTTCTCAGAATTCATCCTTAGTTGTGGAGTTTTCACACTGGTTGTTTTGAGGTGAGGAAAATCAGTCAAATAGATGTTGAACTAAGATGAGCTCAGACTAGACTCTATGGTAAAAAGTTGGTAGTAATCAAAATTCCTCCCTAATATAAAAGATATAATGGTACTTTGGAGATAGCCCTAATAGTTATTACAAACCACAGCATCTGTCAACTCTGCTGACCTGTCCTGTGTATCCAACATTTTGAGAATCAGGTTCCTCCCCTCCTGTCTCAGATTAGCAGAGCCACTGCAGATTTTTAGTCTCTCTTCATACCACTATATGACCAATCCCTTGGGGACTGTATGCACCATTAAATCTGGGGTTCTTACACCTTTTTCCCCACTATCTGCTTGCTACTCTCCATTTTTCCACAATAATGAAGACTGGGAAGACAGTGTGCGTAGGGAAGTGATAGCGTGTCCCAACATCTGGTTAGATTTTCTGACCAGATGTGTGGGCAAGACTGCAATTACTTCTTCTTCCATGGATGGAGTAGGTGGAGAGGCATCTTGAGAGCTGGCTTCACAACTGGGGCTTTCTTTCCTGGGTAAGCTTCAGAGAGATGACCAGTCTTCTTACAGTGCCAGCATGCCAGTCTTCTTCCCACAATGATGACCTTTGACATCCAAGTAGTTGGGGATGGAGGTGTAGACTTTGTAATCTATCATTATAGTTTCATTCTCCACACATAATGAACAAAGAACACAGTCAAATGTTCCAAAATCATAGTGGGAAACTTGAAAAATAGTCACTCAGTTCCAGTACTGAACTTTATATTCAAAATGAATGTTTAAGTTCACAAACATTGTGTGATTCTAATGTGGAACATTCTATTGACCACAGCAGATGAATGTTTTGTCATGAAAGATAACATAGCTTGAATAAAGGGACTATTTTTATATCATCTTATATTTTTATATTGTCTTTCAAAATAAGAATAAGTAGAATTGTTGAAATGTTCTCAGCCTAACCAAAAAACTCTTCACAAAATTTTTTCTGATTCTTAGTCATTTTGTCAGATTTTACAAAAAGTATTAATCTAAAATCTTTTTAATATCCCCACATATATTTTTTTTTTACTTGATCTTTTCATGTCTCCAGCAAGCCATACCTCAATAATCCTTTCCAGTGGCCTTTAAATTCTTATTTAGTAGGTTTTCTGAATAATTTATCTTTTTTCCTCAATATTGTCTCATTCCATTTCTATTTATTTACTTATGTTTTTATATTTTGTTATTCTTGCTGCTTATAGCTAATAAGATATATTTCATTCCTTAAAAGAGGCATTTGACTGGATTTGGCATGCTGACCTTCTTCACAAATAGAAGTGTTATGGTGCTTCTGGATGAATTTTTTATTTGATTAAATCTTTTTATCAGATTGTGAAATGAAGGTTGTCTTGAATGGCCACTCTTCTAGTTCAGGGCTCTATTCTTGAACCTAATTTATTCCTAATTTTTATGAATGACTTTTTTCATGTCATCAGTTATCAGCTTTTTATCTATGCTGATGACACAACTATTTATTTCTGTTATTTCTGTAAGTCTGGTAGGTTTGATAAAATCAAATTGACTGCTGATCTGGAAAATGATATAAAATCTTTTGTTAACTGAGGCAAGAAGCGACTTGTCTATTTGAACACCTCCAAAATGAAACTGCTATTTTTTAATCATCTTAAGAGAACCTTTTTTTGCTTTCCATCAGCATGACTGATGCTAATCTTCAGGAGAGTAATGTATTGCATTTTCTCAGTCTGTTTTCCACTGAAATAAAATGGAATGATTATATTGAGTCAACTGCTAAATGTGCTGCTAGGAAAGTTGGTTCTCTATGTTGTCCTACACAATCTTTGATACTGGAAAAAAAAATGAATATTTGTTTGAAGCAAAATTAGGGGATAAAAAAAGGAATCATTTTTTGAGAAGGAGAATAAAGAATTAGACAAAATTTCATTTTTATATATTCTCAGGTAAGAAATGTTTAATTTTTCAAAAAAATTAAAAGTCTAGGTTTTATGTTAAATTTTATTTTCAACTTTGTTTTTCTTTGCTAAATTTACTTCCACAAAAGCCATGGACATTGACAAAATGATTGGAAAAGAAGTGAGATGGCATATATAGAAAGATTCCACATGTTGTACAGAATCTACCTCATAAGTTATTTGGAAGAAAAAATGAAATTTGTGGAGCATTCCTAAAGAAGTATGGATGTTGTGTTTTTGACACTAAAAAATGGACACACTAGCATTGGTTGTCCATTCAAAACATGCATCAGATAAAATATGTGAAGACAGAGGGATGCCAATCTGAAAAACTTCCATGGAAAATAGATGGATAATCATGAAGACCAGAGAGAAAGAGTCATGAGGATCTGTGCAATTGGTATGCCCTCCTGATGATGATGATGATGGTGGTGGGTGGTGGTGGTGGTCATGCTTTTTGTCTTTGTACCATTTTTAAGCTACATCTGAATTATATACAGAGATATAAGTTCAAACATACCGTTCTTATATCCAATTTGAAATGCTTGACGAAAACATCTTTACTTTCTGACTTTATAAAAACATTTTTTAATTCTAGATTTTAAACCTCGGCAGTAAGAGAATCTTTGTCAGTCTACAACCTTAAAAATGGTACACTATTTACATTATTTGGACTATTGCCCTCACCTTTGTCGCCATATCTATTACAATGTTTTGGCCGTTGTACACTCTGGCCTTCTTCAGATGGTTGGAATGTTGAACTGAATCCTTTATTTTGTTCACTGGGGTAGACTGTTCTAGTTCCAGGTGTCATATCTAATGGATGTCAATTAATTCCCCTCTCCAACTTCTCCACTGCCTTAACCAGGTATTGAACTCACGCTCTTTGGGTCCGTTCACTGGATCTAACTAACGCCTTTATCCACCGAGCCATGTCCTTCAAGAAGGCCAGAGCGTACAACAGCCGAAATGTTGTAATAAATATGGCAACAAAGATGAGGACAATGGTCTGAATAATGTAAATAGTGTACATAATACCTCATCTCAGAAATATAGAAAGATACTGAAAGGCTCAAACGGTGTAATAAATGTGGTGACAAAGATGAGGACAATAGTCCGAATAATGTAAATAGTGTACATAATAAATATAAAAATATAGAGATACTTAAAAATGGTATTCAAAAGTGAATAATTGTGTGTTTTTATGTGTTTCTTTTAAAAGAAGATTATGTGGACTGTGTAAGATTTACATCATATATCAGCTACATATATATGTGATGTGGTGTAATGGTTAACAAGATTGATTCGCTAGATCATTTACAATTGAATAGTGAGTTTGATCCTCACTGGGTGCCACATACTTTTGTCCTTGTGCCACATATAAGCTACTCTTCGAGAATCACCATATATCTGCCACACAATTTCATGATTTTTTAAGCAAATATTTATTTTAGCTTTTGATTTGCACTAATTTTAAGAACTTTATTGACTTTCACCCATGAATAAATGAATTCACTGCACAAATACACTGAGGTTTGTTTCTTCTCTTTTACTCTTAATTCCAAATACAATTCATGCTATTAAAGAAATCCTATTTTCAGAAATTTAGAAATTGAAAAGTTTCAATGTTACCATAAAGTAGAAAGACTTTTATAATTTCTGAAAATTTTAATCTAAAGAAATATATATGCCAAATATATGCATCAAAAATTTATTTGTTTTGTCATCTGCCCTAGTCGACGAATGGGTTTATAAGGCGATCATACGACGACCAGAAGATATATACATTATCACATCTGTGGAGAGATACAGGCTATCTCTCCCAGATCACGACAATGGACAATTAGTAAACAAAAATATTTTAAAGAACACTGTCCGATTAGGATAATCGAACAGTAATCTTTTCCAAGGTTCGCTTCGGTTTCAACACGAATACTGATCCACAATTCAAGGATGAACGATAAGACGTAGTGAATATTGGTATAAGAATTTTAATATGTACATATACACAAAATATTAAAATAAAAGAAAATATAAGCATGAGTAAAACATCTGACGACCAGATCTCAAGACTTATGTTGGGATATCAAAATGTGCACAAATCCAAGTGGATTCGACTGAACCCGAATGGACAAAAAAATAAGTATGAATAACTACGAATACAGAAATCAACGCGTAACCAAAAAAAGAGATGGGATTGGATTTACATATTATTATTTTGACATGTGGAAAGGTGTTTGTAAGAACATAATATTTATGGATGCATGTGTATCTTTCTAACATGGGTCCAAAATATATAATTATTTATCTTTATATTCAGTTCTCTTTTTTATCATTGTCCTTTCTTTTCTCTCTCATGTTTCCTCTTTTTTTTTCTTTCCTTTTCTTTACACAAATACAATTTCACACATGGTCCGGCTGTAACAGAGATGTACACTTTCTTCCTCTCTCTGGTTTTCTTTTTTTCTTTCTTTCTTCTTCTGTATACAGTTCAGTTCAACATGATCCAACTGCAACATGGATATACACTTTCTTCCTCTCTCTGGTTTTCTCTTTTCTTTCTTTCTTCTTCTTTACACAATTCAGCTTGTAACAGAGATATATACTTTCTTCCTCTCTGGTTTTCTTTTTTCTTCAAACACAGGCTGTATTCTCATGACACGATTTATCGTCTTCAATTTGGGGTTATCGAACAGAAATACATGTTCTTATATTTCTTGTCCGGAGTTGCCTGGGATGAATCGGACAAGTTCCATCATTATCAAATGAGTCTCATCTTTCCGTTCATAAGTTATCAGCGCTTCGATTTCAAGTCTTGCTCCTTAAAAGACAAGACAGCAACTGACTCCCAAGTAATTTTCTAACTCTCACATGTCCTACGTTTTGGTGTGAATTCCAGCTTACATCAGTCCCCTGTCTAGCTTCTGTCTAGACAACTGTTGCTATGGGTAATTGGGTCAGTCAAACTCTTGACTTGCTTTCTCAAAATGTCTCGTGACTCCCATGTGACCTCTTCTGTTGTCAGGCGAAGATTAACCTTAATATATGCGTGTATGCGTGTTTGGGCTATCTGCGTCCATCACAGTTTTCAGATGCTATTTTGAAACATATTATAAGGTTGCAAATATATTGACTAAATTCTTAGACATCTTAACCCTATAAGACTAAACATGGGTATATAGTACCCAGCACAAATTTTCCTATTTTTAATTACAATTTTCAGTACCTGATTTTCTTACCTAAATATGTTTTTCAGTTCTTATTAATGTTAACTCAAAGTACAAAGTTTGAAGTGCCTGCATGTAAAATATTTCAAATAAAGATTTATATTTAATATTTTTTTTGATATTTTCAAAATCAGGTATGATATACGCATGGTTAGTAGTGGTGTAACTTTAAATGATGGTTAGTGTTCTAGGGTTAAACCTGATATCTATTAAAGATTTATAAAAGAAATCAAATGTTACAAGAACAAGGGAAGCAACTCGGCTAAAGTTTATAAACTGCACTGAAGGCTGGAAATTTAAGATATATATTCTATTTTTAATGAGCCAAAATCTTATCAGTGAATGAAAAATTATGTGTTCAATAAACGACTTATAGTATTTAATTTTTAATAAAAAAAAAACCAAAAAAAACAGCAATTCAGTTGAGTTGACCTAAGGGGTAATTTGCTTTTTAAGCCCTACGCTAAAAATATGTAATGATAATTTGCCGAATAGTTACGTGTAAATTTACATGCTTAATTCGAAAATAACAAAGAAATTTTGATAAAATCTACCGTTTTGGAGTTATCGACGATAGAATTTCGGACACATTCGCGTCGCGGCAGCCATTAGTGGCGTTGTTTGCATATATTTGCTACGGAACAGTCTTGATTATTGCACACGCAATGAGTCCTCGGTTGCGCAGTAATTGAATCAAGTAAGAACTGTAAAAAGGCCGTTAACAATGTAATCTTCCGCGCAAATCTAATCAGCAGCGAATGTATACAAACAACGCCAGTAATGTCTGCCGTGACGTAACGCGAATGAGTCCGAAATTTTATTGTCGACAACTCCTAAACAGTAGATTTTATCAAAATTTATTTGTTATTTTCGAATTAAGCATGTAAATTTACACGTAAATAAGTATTTGGCAAATTTTCATTATATATTTAGCACGGGGCTTAAAAAGCAAATTACCAGAGCTAAGTAAGATCAACAGAGACAAAAAAAAGTAGGAGGGGTAGTTTAAAATGGAAAGTGCTATTTGTGAGTAAAGTTGCCCGAGAATTTGATAGATTGGTAATTTGAAAAATGTTTGTTTTTTTGACATTGTTTTGTTGATGAACCGGCATCATCAGAAAAAGGATTTTATTTTTTTTAAATCTACTTTAGCGAGACAAAGTAAAAAAAAAACGTAATTTGTCAAGCAGCTGAATGTATTGTTTGATTTTCCTTTAACTGCCATTAGAAATGAGATTTTAATTACAACTCATTTTTTATTTTTATTTATTTAATTTTATATATATCCCATATTGTTTCAGAACTAATTTTGTAAGGACAGGTGAAAAAACTAAAATAACCCATTTAAATGTTCTTGTTGTTATAAAAACCGTTTTGTGTTCCTTCTTATTGTTTTATATTTTATGGCATTTTACGTAAATATAAATTCTACACCAACTACTGACCTCTACAATATTCCAGAATTTAATATTCCTGCAGTTGTTTTCATTCACAGAAAATTTTGATGGGACACTTGTAACTTGTCTTGTAACTTTCAGACTAATTACAGATGATGTTGCAATTTTCTGAGGTTTTATTTTACTTACATTAAGGCCAAGCAGTAAGAAAAATGCAAGAGGTGAGGCACAGTGTACTAGGTAGGTACCTCCACTTTTTCGCGGGAAAACAGCATAGCGTAATAAACAAATGCCACAAACTTACCGAAAATAAATTTTTATCGTCAAAACGCTTATGTTATTATTAAGATGAAAGACCAAAGTGTATTTTAATTATTTTTTGATATTTTTTAATATTTTTTAACACTTTCGAAATTTTGGTTAAAGTTTTCTTTTTTTTACGTCATCGCGGTGCTGTAAAAATAACATTGTTTTTTTTTGCGCTTTTTTCCCGTTGAAAACCCATTGATTTGGAAATTCTTGTAAAATTAAAGTAATTGTCCGATTTTAATGAAATTTTCAGGACTTATTCACCAATGAATGAAATTATTTTTGAAATATTTCTTTTTAGTAAATTTTAGTAAAAAATATTTTTTTTTTTAATATGTTACACCCCACTTACTTATTTTCCCGAAATTTCGTTCAATTCTTTTTATTTCCTTACAATTTTTTTTTGTTTAAAGTAAGAGTCATTGGAGATGGTAAATCACCTACTTTTTTTTTTCTAATTTGTTCCAACTTTTGTAAAATGAGCTTTGAATAGAAAAATAATGAATCCAATAAAACTATGATATTACTTAATTAGAAAAGCTTTTAATTGCTTTTGTAAATAAGTAATATTAAGGTCATTATTGCCTGAAGAAATAAATTTTTTCTGATGAATAATTAAATTTTACAAGAATTTTTTATTTGTTTTACATTTTGATTATAATAATTTATAATAGTTTAAAAATCGTGCAAAACTCTGTATTAGCTTATTTCCTTTTGATAATTAGTAATTAAGTAGAAACAAAATTTACGAGTTCAAAATTGCCAAGTTTAATAAATTTAGTGATTCCACTTTTTTTTCAAATAATTTTTTATGTTGTATTTTTCTACTTAATACATTCCTTATTTCCATGTACGGTATACTGAAATTGCAATTATTATAAAAAGAGTTTTGTCCCTTTATTCTAATAAATAGACATAACAGTAAAACTAAAAATAAAAGGGTTCACTCAGATTTCTAGTAATTTTCATTTATGGTCATCCGTAGTAGCTGTCATCACTTGTCAATCAACACATGGATCAAGTATCGGATCAAAATTATGGTACCAATCGTTAATAATTCGTTGTATATTTCTTTTTTATGCTATAATTAAGTAATATTTTTTTTAAATCAGATTAATTTAACATTAAATTTTCTAATTTTACTAAAATGACGTGTCAGAAATTTTTTTAAATATTTTTAAAATCGATAAATTTGTGTTTGTTTACAAATTTCTTAAAATTAAGAAAATGGCGGGTTTTTTGAAAATTTAAAAACTTAAAATTAAATTTGACATTCCAATGTATATAGTTTCTATCTGAAATATACCAGAATTGTTTACTTAATGGAAATAATAAATTTAATGATTCAACTTTCAAGTAAAACTAAAATGAAATATTCAAGCATATTTTTTCATTTTAAAAAATGCATTTTAAACTTAGGTATAATTTATGCCGAAAAAGAAACAATTCTATATACGAGATGAAAAAAATGACAGGAATAACAGATCTTCCAAAATGTAATCCTAGTTAATTTAATATTTTATCTGCAAGCTGGAGATTTTGACACATTAAGTTTTTAAAATATTTTCACATTTTGGCAATAAATAGTGTAAAAAATCCAGTTGGCAACAAAAAGCAAAAGTAATCTGCAATTATTGTTGTTCCAACTGATAATGATCATGTATTGGAAAAATAATTCAGATTTATTTATTTTCTTCATAAGAAAAATTATTGATGTTTAATTTATTTAATTATGACCAAAAGAATAACAAATACGTGAACAAAGTAGGAAATAGATTTGTAAGGATGGTAAAATCAACCGAATAAAATAATCCTGTTCTTACTTATTTTTATAAGTTTATTATTTAGTTTCAGGCATTTTTAGACACACTCGTGTATTTTCTCTCAAGAATTATGTATCAATATATATTAATATCATGTTTACAATTAAATTTATCAGTAGTATCGAGAAAGTGGAATCCGGTTTCTCAGCAAATAACTAATCAGGGAAATGCCATTAATGACAAATTAAGACAATTTACTCAGACAAAGTTTCAATGAAAGTGCAATAATTTAAGAGTTCCTTCTGATTAATATATATTTATGTATGTAAATGATATACAAGCATACTTAATAGGAGTTACTTACCTTTGACTGGAATTGAAATTTTTACTAAGGAATTTTTTTTATCTGAGCTCATAGAAAGTTGAATGAACTTGCCGCTCAAAATGTTCACTGTGAGAGGTTCCGTAATGTTTAATTAGTTTCCGCTGCTTGTAGTTGAATATTCGTAATATGTTGATGCTTGTAATCTTCTGTAATGTTCATAATGTTTGTAATTAAGTTTCTGTGTGTACGCGTAAGTGTGTTAATATGTTTTCATAGCGTCCGCCCGAAAGAGGTCTGAATACGATTTCTTAAACAGCTACATTTTAGTAAGCGAGAGAAATCAAAAACAGAGGAAAAACGAACTTGTGTTTGGTATTTATAATCGACGTAATCACGTGATCGGCTCCGAGAAGGCATAGACAGATTTTGGCGGAATTGTTTTTTTCGTCAGGTCAGGAACTAGGTAGATCTTATTCGGACGTAGTTGAGAAGATGATTTAAATATTAACTGACCAATGAGAAGTGAGAAAAATACCAAGCCTCTGTGATCCACTTTTTGCACAGATTTTTGTAGTTGAAAACAAGTGGTAGCAGAATACTAAAATATCACTGATTGACAATGTTTATATTCACAAAAATGTTTCACTGTTCCCCACTATCCTGGGAGATAGGATAGGTGATCCAAATTCTTTCAAAGCATTCATAGTTCAGAATAGTTTGTGAGATTTCAAATAAATAATATCTTGTTTATAAAAAACATAACCTTATGCTAAATTTGCTTTAGCCAATTAACTGCTATTGTAGTATGCATAAATATTACAATCTAAATATTTATCGGGGTTTTTGTGCATATCGTTTTAATAAGTACTTTATTTTAAGGTACTTAGCTTTGGAGTAAGAGTTCTTTGAAATTACCCTGCTCTCATTAGAGGCTGATAATGTATCAGCGTTTAATTTGGCACCGGCCTTATTCAAACGCATGAAACTTTGCTTCTTTCTATCTCTCTGCCTTGATTCAACTTTCTCTGCCTATTTATATCAAAAAGCGATTTGACATTGGCTCGTTACTTTTTTCCCAGTTTGTAAGCCAATCCCTTTTTCCATTGGTCAAAATAAATTTTCACGTAGGCTCGTTAAACTTTGCTTTCGTCTTTTCTTCAACCCGGAGCCAATCCCTTTTTCCATTGGTCAAAATAAATTTTCACGTAGACTCGTTAAACTTTCCCTTCGTTTTTTCTTCAGCCCGCAGCCAATCCCTTTTTCCATTGGTCAAAAAATAAATTTTTCACGTAGGCTATGATAATAATAATAATAATAATAATAATAATAATAATAATAATAATAATTACAACAACAACAACAACAGCAGCAGCAGCAACAAGAAGAAGAAATAAAATAAATAAAAAAAAAATAGAAGAGCGGATATTTCTTTAATTCTAAGATGATTTTATATTTTAATTAGAGTTGCCTCCCTTACACTTTTGTGGGTCGTATTTAATTTGTGTAACCAAGTTTAGCGCGAATAATTTACTTCCCTTGCATTACTATTTTTGTATGGATTTTTAAACTAGGCTCATATTCTGAGCTCTCCTTAGATGGTGTTTTTTTTTTCTTTTGCTTTCCCACAGGAACGCACCTCACCAAGAAAGTTTTCCCAATTTCGTTTTTAATATTACCAACGATTAAGCATTCCAGATCGGTATCAATTTTTTTTGTTTTTCTAAATTTTAATATGGTGTTTCAGTGTTCTATGTTAATTTACTGTAAATTCCATTCCTCCTACGCAAGCACAAAAAAAGATAAGTAAAGGAAATAATAAAGGGAACAACTAAGCAAAAATAAGCTTTATAATATAAATATATATTTTTATATTTTAACTTGAAAGTATTTGAAATGTTGAATTGTTAGTAAGAATTATTCTGTAAAATGAGCATATGTATTTTTGGCTTGCATAAGGGGATCAATTTATGATACATGGTAAATTTGTCTCCTCCAAACTTTTAAAGTTTAGAAAAGTTTCTTTCTTTAAATTAAAAAAAAATGTAGTCAACTGTTTTCGATTCTTTGTGTGTAGATAGATCATCTGTCGATACAGAACTTTTTTTTGTGTATAATCACTTTGTGATCAAAATTGGCCAAGTCTATTTTAGTTGACCAGACATCATTTATTATGGCTGACCCTAAATGAATACGCAGTAACAAAGCCGCCAGAATATTCTTTTGAAACCAGTTTCATGTTTTCGCTGCAAGCTTGACATTTTATATAAGATATTAATATTATCAACATGATTGTTTTCAGAATATTCTCTTCGTTATTAACGAGTTATAGATATTCTTTAGTGATCTAGAATTTTACCTTTTTACTAAGTAAAAACTGAAATATAATTCAACATTTGCCACCATTAAGTTTCAGGATTTATTGACATTTCGATAAAAAAGAACAAAATTAGCAGTCGAAATGCAATCTAATTTATGTTAATTATTTTAATTTAAGTAAAAACTGAAATATAATGAAAATAATCTCGATGGTAAACTACCGAACTTTACTCGGTACATTATCAAACAATACGCAGAATAAAGATTCTATCTGAACTGGTTAAGTTTTTATTAAAAACAACTTTAATAATTAGTAAAAAATAATTTTCTTGTCAAGCCTGTTCACAACATACTTGCCTCCATCTTGACCCCCGCAATAATAGTATGACAACGGATAAGGCAAATGGCATTCGAAATGAATCAAGTATATTATAATAAATTTAATTAAATATGTGAAGAAAAATGTACGAATATATTTCAATTTATATGGGAAGATATTTTCGGATAATAAATACACAGAAGCAGAAAAAACGTCCTTGTTTTAAACTTCTGGGAACATTTTCCATTATTTGATAAGAAGAATATTTCTTTGGTTTCGTCGCTTCACGTTATTTTTGTTTTATTTCGGGTATACCGTTGAAAACGATTTCTGAAAATCATGCCTTGAATTATCGCAATTTTTAAAATTTTTTAAAGGGAAGTGCATAGTATACAGATATTGTTTGAAATGCTAAATTTACTTGTTTTCAATTTTTAATTTACTTACGGGTTGTAGGTTTTAAGTGGAATTTAGTCAATATCGGAGTGTACTTGAAATAGTCACAATAAATAATAGCAACAAATAACAATAAAACAAATTATTTATACAATAGAATTAAATCATAGAAACAAAATATGAAAAGCCTCCAACAAAACGCATTGGTTTTTACATCAATCGCAGAGCCATGAGAATAGATGGAGTTAAAATTTCTTTGGATTTTTACTGTTGATTTTTGTCACCTTGTATCTCCATGTTATATCATTGATTGAATACAACTTGTTGTCCAATCGTTGCTGAATTGTTTATTCTTTATTTTCATATATAACATAAACATTAATAGTTTATTCTTTATTTTCATATATAACATAAACATTAATTGTTCATTCTTTTTTTACAGCTTTGATAACGAGTGGTGAAAAATTGCAATTCGAGCAGTGGAAAAAATAGTTGAGTGCAAAGACAGCGACAAAATAAATTGATGTCGTGGAAGGTTATGGAATTGCCAACAAATGTGTGGCACAAAACTGGTTCAATTGTTTCAAGGAAGGTGACACCAGCCTCGAAGACAAACCAAGATCAGGGATAACTTTTGTTATGGTAGATGAAGCATTTGGTTGAACAAAAACCAAACACAAGCACTCGTAAATTGGTCCTTCGCAAAACATCAATCGATACCACTGTAAGCTCGGCCTTGCGAACGGACTGTCGAGAAGTGTGACGAAAGACGAGACAATACCTCTGGGCGATTCAGGTTTTATTCAATTCAGAAGAACACACGAGGTGTAAACAAAGATGGCGATTTTCTATGAAGGTGAAATAATCCCTTAATAAGGGCAGACAACTAGAATAATAATAATAATATTATTTTACCACAATCACTGCCGCATCGGAAAAGAAAGTGGGTGTAATGCATTGTGATAAAAAATACAAATAAATAAAATTGTATTCTTAAAGGTTTAAGCCATTGGTGAAAGTGGGGGTTCAACTCAGCTAGAGCGACGCAGCATTTGTGGCTTACTTATATGTCCTTTCGCATGATCGTTCATAGTTTGTTGAATGGACAGAAGTTCACGATTACTGTCTTTAGAGGACTGATTTCCTGGTTGGGTTGATATTGGTAATTCCATGGGAATGTGAACCTGTCATAATTCAGCAAGGCTGCCGCCCCTAGTTCCTTTTGGGGTTAGATGTTTGTAACACAGTAACCTCGCTACTATCTAATTTCCTGATGTGGGCATACTGTAGGATTACTTCTAGTAGTTCAACCTTCTCGACTAGGGATACATGCTTGCTATTCCGGGGATGTCGTTTCATAAATATTTTACCGAGGTGATTTAGTGACACAGTGATTCGTGCAATCTTAACAGTTTGTTGTCCGAGAAGGTAGCACAACTGGTTCGAGTGAGAGTGCCCGCTGTCATATTCTCTTTTCCTGCATGGTACTAAATGTCAAAACTAAAGGAAGCAAGATTGATTCTCCAGCGCAGAATTTTTTCATTTTTATTTTCCCATAATTTTGTGCATCGAACATAAATAGCACAGACTTTCGATCAGTTTTTAGAATGAAGTATCTAATAATTAGGATGTGTCCTCATTTCTCGGCAGCATCGACTTTTGCAAGAGCCTTTTTCTCGACCGGTGCATAGTTTAACTCACTGCCTTGCAGTGATCTTGAATGAAAGACAACTATCGATTGTCCTGACTGAGTTCTGCTGATACAGAGATGTCTGTGTTATATTGGTGTGAGTTCGTTTCAAACATCCTCGTCGCCACTGTTATATTTCGTGCGAGTTCGTTTCAAACATACATGTCGCCACTGTTATATTCCGTGCTAAGGGAATAAACACATAACACCAAGTGGATACTAGAATAAAGGTTTATTGTACACAACAAGTACAATATGAAATACTGTACAGTTATACACACAGGTCAATCTAGCAGTGAGTGCCACAAACTGGAAGGTCGAACGTTCACCTCCTGAGTCTCACGTAGACGGTTGACTTTATATAGGTACTTACTACTTATAGTGTAATCATTCATGGGGGTGACTGGTTATTCCATCACATCAGTCTGATACACCGTTTTCTACGATGATATCAGATTATTACTGATCGCAACCAGTCTGGCATCTATCAGGTTAGTTTTCAGTGTCTGGATGGCTGACAAAACCTCCCCTGATAATAAAAATGTTTGGGTTGATTTTAACATTGATTTTGTCAGATTTCTTGAACACCGTGCATAATATTCAAATATTCCAATGATTCGTTCTAAGAACTTCACTTTCTTGGGAGGGGGCAGGTAGTTCTGTTCAGATATGCTGTAACATCCCTTGCAACTTGGCCACTGGTAACAAATAAAGGAATACCTATCGCCGCCGCCTATATTCGATAGTGTAACCGCATTTAGTGGTCCGGTCCTCAGGGTCTTAGGACGATGCTTTAACCAGGGGCTAACTTTACGTTGGCCAATGTTGACACTGGTCCAAGCTGGTTGTTGGTCGATGACCGTTTCGATCTACACCAGCTCTGCCCACACAGTGTTCTTGAACTCAGAACAGTGGAAAATCGAAGGTTGTAGTCTCACAGCGCTGTTTCAATCCATGACAAGTGTTATTTTAAGGAAGAAAAATAACTTCACGACGAAAAATAAAACGAGAGATTCGTGGGGTTAATCTTCAATTGGTTTATATAGCTCTTAGCACAACAAAAATTAACACTTCTCACATCATTATCTATAGTGAAATTGGGCCTTGTCTAAATTTCTGGAAGAGCTGGGTTTAAAATATTGGAATCAGGAATTCTGGTTGGTAGCTGGCATGGATTCCAAAAGCACTCGATACGGATTATCAGCCTAAAGTCTATGGTCTTCCCGAAGTCACCTGCTTATATGCACTCGATTCGCCTTCTCAGCCTAAAGTCTATGTTCTCCCCAAAGTCATCTACTTATATACACTCGATTCGGGTTCTCAGCCAAAAGTATACGGTCTCCGTAAAGTCACCTGATTATAAACACTCGATTCGGCTTCTCAGCCTAAAGTCTATGTTCTCCCAAAAGTCACCTGGTATATACACTCGACTCGGCTTCTCAGCCTAAAGTCTACAGTCTCCCCAAAGTCACCTGCTTATATAGACACGATTTGGTTTCTCAGCCTAAAGTCTACGGTCTCCCCAAAATCACCGGCTTATATACACTCGATTCGGGTTCTCAGCCTAAAGTCTATGGTCTCCACAAAGTTACCTGCTTATATACACTCGATTAGGTTTCACAGCCTAAAGTCTATGGTCTCCTAAATGTCACCTGCTTATATAGACTCGATTTGGATTCTCAGCCTAAAGTCTATGGTCTCCCAAAAGTCCCCTGCTTATAAACACTTGATTTGCCTTCTCAAGCTAAATCTATGGTCTCCCAAAAGTCACCTGCTTATAAACACTCGATTTTGGATCTCAGCCTAAAGTCTACGGTTTCCGCAAAGTCACCTGCTTATATACACTCGATTCCGCTTCACAGCATAAAGTCTATGGTCTCCCAAAGTCACCTGCTTATATAGACTCGATTTGGCTTCTCAGCCTAAAGTCTATGGTCTCCCCAAAGTCACCTGCACATATACACTCGATTCGGGTTCTTAGCCTAAAGACTACGGTCCCCGCAAAGTCACCTTCTTATATACACTTGCTTCGGCTTCTCAGGCTAAAGTCTATGTTCTCCCCAAAGTCACTTGCTTATATACGCTCGATTCGACTTCTCAGGCTAAAGTCTCTGATCTCCCGAAAGTCACCTGCTTATATATGTAGAATAACAAGACAATAAGCAGCACTTACCGTCGTAAGAGTCCCAGCTAGCGTCCAGCTGGCAGACAAAAATAAAGCAGGTTGTAACTTAATACAAACCCTGCAAACTAACTGATGAATCAAGCTGGTATTTATATAGAAATACCTCCACTCAGGTACCAGCAGCCAATCACATCCCAAGCAATGGACTATCCCACTTTAGCACAATGAGATGCTCCATTGCACCATAAATAGCTCTCTTTCTCAAGGTTGAATTATTTTTTTTACCTCAGCTTGCTCCACAACTGAGTGTTTATCTTGACCACGTGATTGTTCGACATGGCGCTGCGAACAGGATTATTGACACCCGAAAATTGGGAACTCTTCTTCATTGAAGCAGGCATATCCACTGACTCGGCCAAAACTCATGCAACAAGGTTTGCGGATGAGAAGCTCACAATCGAGAGCCTTCAAATGCTGGATCGATCTATGCTTAAGGAGCTGGGAGTCACTTTAATTGGAGAAGCCCTGTGTATCATCAAGCAGGCTAAGGAATCCACCACCCAGACAACCCGCATTCAGGCACTAGCAGCCAAGCCTCCTCATCTCAATCTCGAGATGACACCACAGCAATTCAGGAAGTTCCGAATTGACTGGGATGTCTTTACCAAGATGCCGAATATGCCAAGCTCCCAAGCTAATATTCACTTATACAATTGTGCTGATGAAGCTGTGCAAAACGCCATAATCAACACACACCCTGACTTCTTTACCACTGATCCAGATAAGCTACTTGACATGGTAGAAGCATTGGTCACCCAGAGGTCAAGTCCTATTGTCCATCGCCTTGCTTTTGCCTCCATGATGCGGATGAGCTAATACAAAGTTACCTTGTCCGCCTCAGAGCTATAGCTGTTGATTGTAACTTTACCTGCCCCTCGTGTGAGCATGACCTGTCTGATATATACATCAAGGACCAGATCATCCGTGGAATAGCAAATGACACACTCTAGGCTGACCTACTGGCCAAAGCTGGGGCACTTAAATCCCTTGAGCAAAATATCCGTCATGCTGAGGCATTCGAATCAGCATTGCGAGACCAAACCTCAATGGCCGGCGCTTCAGATACAGCTACTGCTCGGCTATCAACATACCGCAGATAGAAGGGTACACCACAAGCCAACGAGGGGATCCGTACCACACCTATTGCAACTGCAATGTTAAACCAAACCACCAGGCTTGCTTAGGTTGTGGCAGCCACCAGCATAGCACCTCAGGAACTGGATCCCGCCGGCTAAAATGCCCAGCATGGGGACAAACATGTAGTAACTGTGGGAAGCCCAATCACCTATCGAGGGTATGCCGGGCTAAGAAACTGCCTCAAGCGGTCAGGAAAAGCCCAGAGGATAATGAAGCTGCCATGGACACACTTATTGCCCACATCACATTCAATCAAACGACAGGCACGTATACATCTAAAGACACAGGCCAGGTAAGGGAAATTGATGCATATGTTGTTCCGTTCTCACCAAAACCGGATCCCAGACAAGTTAAGAATATCCTCAGAAATAACAGCACTAGGATGACGATCTTTCCCGACAGTGGGACCACTATATGTCTCGGGGGACTTAAGCACCTTCTGAATATGGGGCTCACTACCAACAACCTCATTCCATCAAAATAAAGTCGTTCGAGCTTTGGGAGGCTTTACACTTGTATGTCAGGGTTGGCTCCCTGTGGAATTCATCGTCCAAGGAAGAACAACTAAACAAGCCCTATACATATGCAAAAAGATTCAGCGGCTATACTTCAGCAAAGCAGCCTGCATTGATGTAGGGATACTGTCCAAAGACTTTCCTAAGCCGACGACTACAATATTACCCCAAACAGCAATGCAACACATGCCCTCGACAAGCACACATAAAAAATCGGACGCAAGCACTAAACAATGCAAAGTCGAGGGACAACTTCCAACGCGCCCCAAAAAACTCCCTTTTCCCCCAACAGAACAAAACATTGATAGGCTCAAGAAATGGCTATTGAATCAATTCGCCGAAACGGCGTTCAAGAACAATGGTGAACTCCCACCAATGTCTGGCCCCACTGCACATATACACCTCAAAGAAGGAGCAGTCCCCAAAGCCAGACATAACCCAATTCCTGTGCCTTTTCACTTCAAAGAGCCCGTAAGGCAGGCCCTTTGGGAAGATGTGAAAAGGGGTATCATAACCCCAGTACCTGTCGGCATGCCCACTGATTGGTGTAGCACTATGGTAATTACCGCCAAGAAAAATGGCAAACCACGAAGAACCATAGACTACCAACACCTGAATTCACAGTGCAAACGGGAAACACACCATACAGGGTAACCATTCCAGCTAACACTACAAGTGCCACCTAAGCAAAAGAAAACAGTGTTGGATGCTGTTGATGGATATCACTCCATCCCCTTAGATAAAGAGTCCCAGCCACTCACCACCTTCATCACAGAATGGGGAAGGTCCATGTACCTGAGGATGCCACAAGGTTACCTAGCATCTGGAGATGCCTACACCCGAAGGTATGATGAAGTAATAAAAGACATCCCCCGCAAAGTAAAAATCGTAGATGACACCCTACTCTATGACTCTGACATTGACGGAGCCTTTTTTCACACCTTCGATTTCCTCCTCCATTGTGCAAAAAACGGCATCATACTAAATAGAGAAAAATTCCAATTTTGCCAAGACACAGTGCAGTTTGGTGGCCTCCAGATAACATCCTCTGGTGTAACCCCTTCTAAATCCATGCTGGAGGCAATATTAAGCTTCCCAATACCAAAAACGCTCACCGATGCCAGATCATGGTTTGGTCTGGTCAACCAAGTCGCTTGGGCATACTCACTGAGCCCAGTCATGCTTTCATTTCGTGATCTCGTAAAACGAGACTCTCACTTTACATGGAATAAAAGCCTCGAGGATGCATTTCAGCAGTCAAAGAAGGTAATAGTTGACTTAGTCCGAAAAGGCATCGCAACATTTCAAAAAGAACGAATAACCTGCCTTGCCCCAGATTGGAGCAAAGATGGAATGGGCTTCCTACTTCTACAGAAGTATTGCTCATGCACCACTGACAAAGCCCCAGTTTGCTGCCCTGAAGGTTGGCGCCTGATATTTGCTGGTAGCAGATTCTGCATTGATGCTGAACGCAGATATGCACCTATTGAAGGCGAGGCAGCAGCAATTGCGTGGGCATTGAAAAAATGTCGCATTTTTGTAATGGGTTGCCCGAATCTCATAGTGGTTACAGATCATGAACCACTAAAAGGATTATTCGGAGATAGAGACCTTAGTAAAATCC
The DNA here is from genome assembly GCA_963932145.1 of Acanthosepion lycidas. Classification (NCBI taxonomy): domain Eukaryota; kingdom Metazoa; phylum Mollusca; class Cephalopoda; order Sepiida; family Sepiidae; genus Acanthosepion; species Acanthosepion lycidas. The sequence continues at coordinate 11,945,592 of OZ010591.1, forward strand.
AAAAACCCCGATTATTCAGGTTAAAGGAGAAAACACTCAGGTACAGATTCACCATTCAGCACTGCCCTGGGAAATGGCACAGAGCCTCCGATGCTGTCTCACGTAACCCAGCAGACATCTCACAGGCACTCCTAAATGTATTCACTGCTGAACCCTCTGAATCAGACATCATAGAGTCTGACAACATGGATGACTGGGTCAAATCAACAACCCTATTAGCAACATTCGGTGCAAACGACGACCTGGAGCTCATCTCACCAGACGTTATCCGTGCGGCGGGACGCAGCGACCCGCAATACAAAAAATTAATTGAAGTAATACAAAATGGATTCCAAAGGACGCGCATCCTCACTGCACCTGAAATCCGCGAATACTGGGAAGTGAGGCACCGCCTAAGTGTTGACGACGGATTAGTGCTCTTAGATCAAAGAATCGTTATCCCCACCTCACAACGCGCAAAAGTATTACATAGCCTACATTCTGCACACCAAGGCGAAGTTGGCATGAAGGCACGTGCCAATGAATCTGTTTATTGGCCCGGGATGAATGCTTCAATTCGTAACATTAGAGCAGGTTGTACGTTCTGCTCAAAAATTGCCCCGAGTCAACCAAAAGAGCCAATCAATTTGACACCATCTCCTGATTGGCCATTCCAGCAAATCGTCATGGACATCTTCCATGTTGGGAACCATGGTTACTTAGCATGCGCTGACAGGTTAACAGGCTGGCTGAATCTATACCACTTGAGCCACGGAGAAGCGACTGCCTCAAGGATTATTTCGATTTGCCGAGACATATTTCAAACCTACGGCGCTCCTGAGGAACTCAGCAGTGATGGTGGGCCACCCTTCACATCTCTTCCATTCAAGCAATTTTTACAAGAATGGGCTGTTAAACACAGGTTATCATCTGCTGGTTACCCACAATCCAATGGTCGTGCAGAGCTTGCTGTCAAAACGGCCAAGAGAATCGTAAATGGCAACACAGGAGCACGAGGATCGTTTGACAATAACTGTGCAGCAAGAGCCATCCTCCAATACAGGAATACGCCCATTCAAAACATTGGGCTATCCCCTGCTCAACTACTACTCCACCGCCGACTACGTGACTACATACCATTCCACCCCACACTCTATAAGCCACACGCGAATTGGATAACCGCAGGCCAAAATCGCGAGTTAAGTCTGTCCCGGCGGAACGCTCGTCTCATAGAGCAATACAACAGAACAGCACACACCTTAAACCCCCTTCAAAAAGGACAAATAGTGGCACTACAACGACCAACAACCCGCCGATGGGACACAACAGGTCAGGTCATTGAAACCCTCCCCAACCACCAATACCGTATCAGAGTTGACGGATCAGGTAGAATTACCTTACGAAATCGCCGATTTCTCAGGAAACTGGATACACCAACAATCCCAGTTCCAAGACCTAGTGCCTTACCCGATACCCCTACACCAGTGCCACAAACATTCGACGCTGGAATAACATCAAACACTGCTCAGCCGTCTACAATAACACGGACAAAACCCCCTCGGGCATTGTCCAGACTACTTCCACACAACCAGCCAGGTTTAAAGGAACTCATCCCTCCCCAAAGGCCACTACCGACACGCGATGGGGGGTAGGAGATGTAGAATAACAAGACAATAAACAGCACTTACCGTCGTAAGAGTCCCAGCTAGCGTCCAGCTGGCAGACAAAAATAAATCAGGTTGTAACTTAATACAAACCCTGCAAACTAACTGATGAATCAAGCTGGTATTTATATAGAAATACCTCCACTCAGGTACCAGCAGACAATCACAGCCCAAGCAATGGACTATCCCACTTTAGCACAATGAGATGCTCCATTGCACCATAAATAGCTCTCTTTCTCAAGGTTGAATTATATTTTTTACCTCAGCTTGCTACACAACTGAGTGTTTATCTTGACCACGTGATTGTTCGACAATATACACTCGATAGGGATTCTCAGCCTAAAGTCTATGGTCTCCCCAAAGTCACCTGCTCATTTCCACTCGATTCGCCTTCTCAGCTTAAAGTCTATGTTCGCCCCAAAGTCACCTACTTATATACACACGATTCGGGTTCTCAGTCAAAAGTCTACCGTCTCCGCAAAGTCACCTGATTACATACACTCGATTCGGCTTCTCAGCCTAAAGTCTATATTCTCCCCAAAGTCACCTGGTATAGACACTCGATTCGGCTTCTCAGCCTAAAGTCTACGGTCTCCCCAAAGTCACCTGCTTATATACACACGATTTGGCTTCTCAGCCTAAAGTCTATGGTCTCCCCAAATCACCTGCTTATATAAACTCGATTCGGGTTCTCAGCCTAAAGTCTATGGTCTACACAAAGTTACCTGCTTATATACACTCGATTAGGTTTCACAGCCTAAAGCCTATGGTCTCCTAAATGTCACCTGCTTATATACACTCGATTCCGCTTCTCAGCTTAAAGTCTATGGTCTCCCAAAGTCACCTGCATATATACACTCGATTCGGGTTCTCAGCCTAAAGATTACAGCCCCCGCAAAGTCACCTGCTTATATACACTTGCTTCGGCTTCTCAGGCTAAAGTCTATGTTCTCCCCAAAGTCACCTGCTTATATACACTCGGTTCGGCTTCTCAGCCTAAAGTCTATGGTCTCCCCAAAGTCACCTGCATATATACACTCGATTTGGGTTCTCAGCAAAAAGTATACGGTCTCCGCAAAGTCACCTGATTATATACACTCGATTCGGCTTCTCAGCCTAAAGTCTATGTTCTCCCGAAAGTCACCTGGTATATACACTCGACTCGGCTTCTCAGCCTAAAGTCTACAGTCTCCCCAAAGTCACCTGCTTATATAGACACGATTTAGCTTCTCAGCCTAAAGTCTACGGTCTTCCCAAAATCACCGGCTTATATACACTCGATTCGGGTTCCCAGCGTAAAGTCTATGGTCTCCACAAAGTTACCTGCTTATATACACTCGATTAGGTTTCACAGCCTAAAGTCAATGGTCTCCTAAAAGTCACCTGCTTATATAGACTCGATTTGGCTTCTCAGCCTAAAGACTACGGTCTCCGCAAAGTCACCTGCATATATACACTCGATTCGGCTTCTCAGCTTAAAGTCTATGTTCTCCCCAAAGTCACCTGCTTATATACACTCGATTCAGCTTCTCAGCGTAAAGTCTTTGGTCTCCCCAAAGTCACCTGCTCATATACACTCGATTCGCCTTCTCAGCTTAAAGTCTATGTTCTCCCCAAAGTCACCTGCTTATATAGACACGATTTGGTTTCTCAGCCTAAAGTCTACGGTCTCCCCAAAATCACCGGCTTATATACACTCGATTCGGGTTCTCAGCCTAAAGTCTATGGTCTCCATAAAGTTACCTGCTTATATACACTCGATTAGGTTTCACAGCCTAAAGTCTATGGTCTCCTAAATGTCACCTGCTTATATAGACTCGATTTGGATTCTCAGCCTAAAGTCTATGGTCTCCCAAAAGTCCCCTGCTTATAAACACTTGATTTGCCTTCTCAAGCTAAATCTATGGTCTCCCAAAAGTCACCTGCTTATAAACACTCGATTTTGGATCTCAGCCTAAAGTCTACGGTTTCCGCAAAGTCACCTGCTTATATACACTCGATTCCGCTTCTCAGCCTAAAGTCTACAGTCTCCCCAAAGTCACCTGCTTATATAGACACGATTTAGCTTCTCAGCCTAAAGTCTACGGTCTTCCCAAAATCACCGGCTTATATACACTCGATTCGGGTTCCCAGCGTAAAGTCTATGGTCTCCACAAAGTTACCTGCTTATATACACTCGATTAGGTTTCACAGCCTAAAGTCAATGGTCTCCTAAAAGTCACCTGCTTATATAGACTCGATTTGGATTCTCAGCCTAAAGTCTATGGTCTCCCAAAAGTCCCCAGCTTATAAACACACGATTTGGATCTCAGCCTAAAGTCTACGGTTTCCGCAAAGTCACCTGCTTATATACACTCGATTCTGCTTCACAGCATAAAGTCTATGGTCTCCCAAAGTCACCTGCTTATATAGACTCGATTTGGCTTCTCAGCCTAAAGACTACGGTCTCCGCAAAGTCACCTGCATATATACACTCGATTCGGCTTCTCAGCTTAAAGTCTATGTTCTCCCCAAAGTCACCTGCTTATATACACTCGATTCAGCTTCTCAGCGTAAAGTCTTTGGTCTCCCCAAAGTCACCTGCTCATATACACTCGATTCGCCTTCTCAGCTTAAAGTCTATGTTCTCCCCAAAGTCACCTGCTTATATAGACACGATTTGGTTTCTCAGCCTAAAGTCTACGGTCTCCCCAAAATCACCGGCTTATATACACTCGATTCGGGTTCTCAGCCTAAAGTCTATGGTCTCCATAAAGTTACCTGCTTATATACACTCGATTAGGTTTCACAGCCTAAAGTCTATGGTCTCCTAAATGTCACCTGCTTATATAGACTCGATTTGGATTCTCAGCCTAAAGTCTATGGTCTCCCAAAAGTCCCCTGCTTATAAACACTTGATTTGCCTTCTCAAGCTAAATCTATGGTCTCCCAAAAGTCACCTGCTTATAAACACTCGATTTTGGATCTCAGCCTAAAGTCTACGGTTTCCGCAAAGTCACCTGCTTATATACACTCGATTCCGCTTCACAGCATAAAGTCTATGGTCTCCCAAAGTCACCTGCTTATATAGACTCGATTTGGCTTCTCAGCCTAAAGTCTATGGTCTCCCCAAAGTCACCTGCACATATACACTCGATTCGGGTTCTTAGCCTAAAGACTACGGTCCCCGCAAAGTCACCTGCTTATATACACTTGCTTCGGCTTCTCAGGCTAAAGTCTATGTTCTCCCCAAAGTCACCTGCTTATATACACTCGGTTCGGCTTCTCAGCCTAAAGTCTACGGTCTCCGCAAAGTCACCTGCTTATATAAACTCGATTCGGCTTCTCAGCCTAAAGTCTATGTTCTCCCCAAATTCCCCTGCTTATATACACTCGATTCGGCTTCTCAGCCTAAATTATGCCATAGTCGAATGCGTTCGTAAATGGAGAGACCTCCTTGCCGGGAAACATTTTACTATTATTACTGATCACAGAGCCAAACAGGCAACGCAGTACCGGAGGAGGACCGCCTTTCAAAATTGAACATTCGTTCGTGGGGGGTTGCATTCGTAGTGGTGCATAGCAGGAAGCGGATAGCATTTAACACATCATGTAGAACATCCTGCCAAGCACTAATTGGTAACTGCTTCGATTCCAGGGCCAATAATATGGTATTCCAAATTATGCCGTTGTAACGTTTGCATTGGCTATTGTCTCTAGGGTTATAAGCAGTAGTATTACTGCATCCAATTCCAAGTCGTGTTAGAAATTGTTTAAATTCTCCCGACATAAGCGAAGTTCCTCGATCGGAGTGAATGAACGAAGGAATCCCGAAAATGGAGAAAATACTTGTCAGGCATTGAATAGCAGTTTGCGAAGAGCAATCGCGGCAAGGAAAGGCAAAGGGAAATCGACTATATTCGTCGATAACAGTAAATATATATCGGTAACCTGTCAGAGATACCGGGACAGGCCCTTTGTAGTCTATGGAAAGACGCTGAAATGGCGCAGTAGAAAGGATCAGAACATTACTGGCAGAATCGAAGAATTGGGGTTTTATTTTGGCACAGGTCGTACATTCAGAAGTCACACGTCGGACTTCATCAAGTGAATACGGCATATTCTGAGACCTTACAAAATGTCAAAAGCGCTGTACCCCAGGATGTATTAAGGAATCGTGTATCGATTTAAGTTCCTTCAAGGAAGAAGCAGCAGCACCACATACTCTGGATAAGGTATCCGCAACTGTGTTTTCATTTCCAGGACGGTGTTTTATGTCGTATGAAAAGGGAAGAAGTTCCATTTTCCACCGTATAATTTTATCGTTTTTAATTTTTCCGCGATTAGCAGGTTTAAACATAAAAGATACGGCTTGTTGATCAGTAATAACAGTAAAATGTTTCCCGGCAAGGAGGTCTCTCCATTTACGAACGCATTCGACTATGGCATATGCTTCTTTTTCGACTATATGAAGTCGTATTTCAGAGGGGTTTAGCGACCGAGAAAAGAATGCTACAGGTCCCTCAGCTTGTAAAAGAGTGCCTCCAATAGCCTTTTCTGAAGCATCGGTTTCAATAGTAAATGGGAATTCATCATCAATAACTTTTACAGATGACTCTGCAATGTCTTTCTTAAGTTTTTCGAAAGAATTTATAACTATAGGAGTCATAGGGAATTGTTTATTTTCGACCAGTGGACGAATTTTGTGTGAATATTTAGGTATCCATTTCGCATAGTAAGCAAACATACCAAGACACCTTTTTAGCGAATTTGAGTCGGAAGGAGGAGGCATTTGCAAAAGTGGCTTCAAACGCTCAGGATCGGGTTGGATAGTTCCGTTACAAATTTGATATTCAAGCACGTTAATAGAACGAAGTGAAAACTCTGATTTTTCCCGGTTTATTTCGAGGTTGTATGTCGAGGCAGCCTTTAAGAAACATTCCAAATTGATGTCGTGCTCCTCCTGGGTTTTACCGCAAACAGTTATATCATCTATATACGAAAAGGTTCCAGATAATTTATTATCAGAAATGAAAGAATTCCTAAATCGCTGAAAGGCAGAAACCCCGTTAGTAACACCCATGGGTATTCGTTTTAATTGGAACAGATGATTTCCAGCTTGAAAGGCCGTATAGGGGCGATCTTCGGGGCAAATTTCAATCTGATAGTACGCTTTGGACAAGTCAATTATACTATAGATACGATACTGGGCTATTTGGTTTACGAGATCTTCAATTCGAGGCAAGGGGTAGGCATCAAGTAAATATGACCCTATCGTTGAGGTGGTGGAACTCCTTGAGGCCAACCCTACACATGCCAAAATACGTCACAATGATGGCCGGGAAGATTCGGTGGCGCTGAGACGGTTGGCACGTATTACGGGGGACCGGAGACCACGTATAAATGCATCACGGACAGATTCATCCCTGTAAGTAGTAGCAGTAACATCTTGGAAGCAACAGTCAGCAGCAAGTCGATTCAAGGCCTGAAGGTATTGGTCTACAGACTCATTTTCCTGCTGCAGATGTGTAGACAACAAATCTCTAGCATGAACAACACTTGGAGACTTGTCATAAACACTTTTCAGCAATTCAACAGCATGTTCAAATCCAGAACAACCCTCGATAACATCAGCAACGGTAGCACCGATGTTTAAATAAAGGACTTCGAGTTTGTCCGGGTTTAAAGAAGCAATAGTTGATAAGTAATAATTAAAATTACGGTACCATAGTCTCCAGAGCTTGCCAGCTTGAGGGTCTGCAGAAGATATATCAAACTTGTCCAGACGAATAATCTTGTCCATGAGGAATTAAGTTCAGTAAATTGTTACGTAGTAAAGAGAAGAAAGCAAGGATAGAATAACCATTTCTTAAGGCTTTACGAAACTTAATTCACAGCAGTCAGTAATCAACAAAGGAAAGAATTCAGAATGAAAAGGAAGAAGAACGCAGCTTTTAAAGAGGAAAGGGAACGTGTGAAAAGTCACGTGGACAAGAAAGCTAGTTTCTTTTTTTATTCTTTTTTTTTACGAAAATATAACACTATGGCCTTCCCAAAGTCACCTGCTTATAAACACACGATTAGGGTCATCAGCCTAAAGTCTATAGTCACCTCAAACTCACCTGCTTATATACACTCGATTCGGATTATCAGCGAAAAGTCTATGGTCTCCCCAAAGTTACCTGCTTATATACACTCAATTAAGGTTTTCAGCCTAAAGTCTATGTTCTCCGCAAAGTCACCTGCTTATATAAACTCGGTTCGGCTTCTCAGCCTGAAGTCTATATTCTCCCAAATGTCACCTGCTTATATATACTCGATTCGGCTTCTCAGCCTAAAGTCTACGATATCCGGAAAGTCACCTGCTTATATACACTCGATTCGGCTTCTCGGCCTAAAGTCTATTGTCTCCCCAAAGTCACCTGCTTATAAACACTCGATTAGGGTTCTCAGCCTAAAGTCAATGGTCTCCCCAAAGTCACCTGCATATATACACTCGATTTGGGTTCTCAGCCAAAAGTATACGGTCTCCGCAAAGTCACCTGATTATATACACTCGATTCGGCGTCTCAGCCTAAAGTCTATGTTCTCTCGAAAGTCACCTGGTATATAAACTCGACTCGGCTTCTCAGCCTAAAGTCTACAGTCTCCCCGAAGTCACCTGCTTATATAGAGACGATTTGGTTTCTCAGCCTAAAGTCTACGGTCTCCCCAAAATCACCGGCTTATATACACTCGATTCGGGTTCTCAGCCTAAAGTCTATGGTCACCACAAAGTTACCTGCTTATCTGCACTCGTTTCAGATTCTCAGCCTAAAATCTATGGTCTCCCAAAAGTCACCTGCTTATAAACACACGATTTTGGATCTCAGCCTAAAGTCTACGGTTTCCGCAAAGTCACCTGCTTATATACACTCGATTCCGCTTCACAGCATAAAGTCTATGGTCTCCCAAAGTCACCTGCTTATATAGACTCGATTTGGCTTCTCAGCCTAAACTCTATGGTCTCCCCAAAGTCACCTGCATATATACACTCGATTCGGGTTCTCAGCCTAAAGACTACCGACCCCGCAAAGGCACCAGCTTATATACACTCGGTTCGGCTTCTCAGCCTAAAGTCTATGGTCTCCACAAAGTTTCCTGCTTATATACACTCGATTCGGCTTCTCAGCCTAAAGTCTCTGGTCTCCCGAAAGTCACCTGCTTATATACACTCGATTCGGGTTCTCAGCCTAAAGACTACAGTCCCCGCAAAGTCACCTGCTTATATACACTTGCTTCGGCTTCTCAGGCTAAAGTCTATGTTCTCCCCAAAGTCACCTGCTTATATACACTCGGTTTGGCTTCTCAGCCTAAAGTCTACGGTCTCCGCAAAGTCACCTGCTTATATAAACTCGATTCGGCTTCTCTGCCTAAAGTCTATGTTCTCCCCAAAGTCACCTGCTTATATACACTCGATTCGGATTCTCAGCGAAAAGTCTATGGTCTCCCGCAAAGTCACCGACTTATATACACTCGATTCGGCTTCTCAGCCTAAGGTCTACGTTATCCCCAAAGTCACCTGCTTATATACACTCGATTCGGCTTCTCAGCCTAAAGTCTCTGGTCTCCCAATGACATCTGCATATATACACTCGATTCGTCTTCTATTCCTAAAGTCTAAGTCTAGCAGCCGAAAATCTATGTTCTCCCCAAAACCACCTGCTTATATAGACTCGGTTCGGCTTGTCCGACTAACGCCCATGGTCACCCCAAAGTCATCTGCATATGTACACTCGGTTCGGCTTCTCATCCTAAAGTCTACGTTCTCCCCAATGTCATCTGCTTATATACACTCGTTTCGGCTTCTCAGGCTAAAGTCTATATTCTCCCCAAAGTCACCTGCTTATACACACTTGGTTCGGCTTCACAGCCTAAAGTCTATGTTCTCCCCAAGTCATCTGCTTATATACGCTCGATTCGGATTCTCATCCTAAAGTCTATGTCCTCCCAAAAGTCACCACTTGTCATACACTTGATTCGGCTTGTTTTGGAACACTTATGACAGGTCGTTTGCCTTGCAGGACATTTGCTTCGTGGATGACATAGATTTCCACAAAACTAGCATTGTAATTTTGTTGCGCCTAACGTGGCTTCTATAGTTGGTTTCTCTTCTATGGTAGCTGCACTGATAGTCGGTGTGGATGGATTCTGTTGGATGGATGCAACAGTATTTTTTGTGTAAGGTCGTGGGATCCAGCCTGACTATAAACATTCTGCAAGTCCCACGTTCTATACGCTAAGAGTCTCTATCGAATAAGGTTAGAATCCAGACCGTTGATGAATGCATCACGAATGACATCTTCTCTGTAGGCTTCAGCGGATACTTATTTGTAGTTGCAATCTTTAGAAAACTTGCCCAGTGCTTGTAGGAACTGGTCGATTGATTCATCATATTTCTGGCGATGAATTGTTAGGAAATCTCGCTCGTTGGCTTAATATAAATGTTTTCTACTGCTTGTATAGCTTCCTCGTAGGTTTTACATTTTTCTATGTAATCATACACTGTCCGGTCTATGTGACTTAACAAGACACTGAATTCATCTAGCGTTTACAGCAAGCCGTCTGAATAGTGCCCAAGTAATTGACGAACGTCTGATACCAAAATTCCCACTCTTTAGCGGCGATTGGTGAATTGCGATTCTGATTGAGCTTTTCCGGTTTTAATACTTTGTCCATTTGGAATAACTGTGAGTTGAATAAATTGTGGCGAAAGATGAGATTGGAGAAAATACTTTTGGCCGATTTAGGTTTTATTCAACTCGAAAGGACATGTGGGGTGTAAACAAAGATGGCTATTTTTAAAACTTTTTTTGTAAGAGGAGGAAATAATTCCTTAATAACGGCAGGCAACTAGACTAATAGGATTATTTTATTACAAGAAGTTCCTCATGAATTGAAAAATGAGCAGACTCAACAATGTGTGAACATTTACAAACAACTTTTGGCAATATCTGTCTATATCTCTGAGATGAGGTATTATGTACACCTCAAGGACACATAGCATAGTGGATAAAGGCATTAGTTAGATCCAGTGACAGGACCCAAAGAGTGTGAGTTCAATACCTAGTTAAAGCGGTGGAGAACTTGGAGAGGGAATTAAGCAGGAGATAACTGATAACTGACATCCATGAGAACTAGAAAAGTCTACCCCAGCGAGCGAAATAAGGTGTTCAGTTCGACATTCCAACCACATGAAGAAGGCTGGTGCGTACAACGGTCGAAACTTTGTAATAAATATGGAGACAAGGATGAGGGCAATAGTCCGAATAATGTAAATAGTGAACTTTTGGCAAATCCTCAAGATGCCCGTTTTGAGCGTCGAATTTTAAGTGGGAATAAAAAAAAAATGGATCTATTTTCGTAATCCTAATAAGAGAAATCTCTGGCTTCGTACGGGTCAGGCTTAAGAACCTTCTGTTAAACAAAAGCGATTTGAAGAGAAGGTCATGATGTGTGTTGGGTGGAATTTCCAGCGGGTGTTGCAAAATGAGCTTTTGTTCCACAGGTGCTCATGCCATGAACGATGACCTTTATAATCCACAACTGCAGAGAATATACGATGGTTTGAATGTTCCACAAACATTCTCAATGTGACCAAGCACAAACGAAAACTTAAGGCACTCGAAGTACTTGCTTGCCTAAAGTCTGCCTGCAGAGTCCAGATCCTTCACCATCGAATTACCACATTTTCCGATCCATGGCGCTCATTTTGGCGCAGATGGAGGTTCAACTATGTGGATGAGGCTGAACACGGCGACAGTTTTTTTTTAATCTCTAAAACAGCCAAATGGTATACAAGTGGAATTGAGTGTCTGGCACAACATTAGTAAGAGAAAATAGAATATGATGTGATATATTTTGCCTTCAAACCAGCCAAGTGGTATACATGTGGAATTGAGATTCTGGTACAACAATGGCAACAGACAATAGAATATGATGGGATGTATTTTGCATTTAAATCAGCCAAATGGTATAAACGTGGAATTGAACTACTGGTACAACAATAGTAAGAGAAAATAGAATATGATGTGATATATTTTGCCTTTAAACCAGCCTAATGTTATACACGGGGAAATAAGATTCTGGCACAACAGCGGCAACAGGCATTATGATATGATGGGATGTATTTTGTCTTTAAACCAGCCAAGAGGTATAACGTGGAATTGAGCTTCTAGCACAACAATGGCAACAGACAATAGAATATGATGGGATGTATTTTGCATTTAAATCAGTCAAATGTTATACACGTGGAATACTGGCACAACAATAGTAACTGAAAATAAAATATGATGTGATATATTTTGCCTTTAAAACAGCCGAATGGTATACACGTGGAATTGAGCTTCTGGCACAACAGAGGCAACAGGCATTATCATATGATGGGATATATTTTGCCGTTAAACTAGGCAAGTGGTATACTCGTGGAATTGAGCTTCAGGCACAACAATGGCAACAGGCATTATGAGATATATTTTGACTTTAAACCAGTCAAATGGTATACACATTGAATTGAGCTTCTGGCACAACAATTGCAACAAGCTTTATAATATGATGGGATATATTATGCCTTTAAACCAGCCAAATGGTATACACGCGGAATTGAGTTTCTGGCACAACAATGGCAACAGGTATTATGATATGATCGGATATATTTTGCCTTTAAACCAGCCAAATGGTATACACGTGGAATTGAGCTTCTGGCACAACAGTGGCAACAGGCATTGTGATATGATGGGATATATTTTGCCTTTAAACCAGCCAAGTGTTATACACGTGGCATTGAGCTTCTGGCACAACAACTGCAACAGCCATTATGATATGATGGGATATATTTTGTCTTTAAACAGCCAAGGTTTATACACGTGGAACTGAGCTTCTGGGACAACAGTGGCAAATAGTATTATGATATGATAGGATATATTATGACATTAAACCAGCCAAGTGGTATACACGTGGAATTGAGGTTCCGGCACAACAGTGGCAAAAGGTATTATGATATGATGGGATATATTATGCCTTTAAACCAGTCAAGTGGTATACACGTGGAATTGAGTTTCTGGCACAGCAATGGCAACAGGCCTTATAATATTATGGGATATATTTTGCCTTTAAACCAGCCAAGTGTTATAAACAGGAAACTGAGCTTCTGGCGCAACAATGGCAACATACAATAGAATATGATATGATATATTTTGCTTTTAAACCAGCCAAGTGGTATACACGTGGAATTGAGCTTCTGGCACAACAATGGCGAAAGGCATTATGATATGATGGGATATATTATGCCTTTAAACCAGCCAAATGGTATACACGAGGAATTGAGCTTCTGGCACAACAATGGTAACAGGCATTATGATATGATGGGTTATATTTTGCCTTTAAACCAGCCAAATGGTATACACGAGGAATTGTGCTTCTGGCACCACAATGGCAACAAACAATAGCATATTTTGAGGGATAATTTTTTTTTTATGAAACTTGTTTGAATTATTAATTAAAGCTTAAAATATGAAAATACATTTAGTATTATACAGTATTATTAGTATTATTATACAGCTATGATACAACGTATTTTACAAGCAATGTATCGGAAACTTAAATCTGAATATAATCCAGAAACCATATATTATTTTAAATAAATAGACAATATTGGAACAAATACAAAGAAATATATCTGACTTGAACTTTTGGTTTGACTTTAAAACGTATTAGCCTTTCGAGATTGAATTAAGTAGAAAATTAACGTTTTTTATGTGATGAACAATTTTTCTTTATGGATTTTTAAAATCAGGACAACTTTTATGAGTTTTATCGATTCAACATATGATGAATACATCTACATCTACTGAGACATCAACTTTATTTCATCGTCAAGAATTTAGTTCCTTCTTTGCTGATGGCTTTGATAACTAAATCCTCTGCCAACGTGCAGATTCTGAACTAGAAGCTTCCAGTTTCACCAAAACCTGCTCCTAGTCTCCTAGAATTTTTTTAGATGGACCTTAACTTGCCAGGAAGTGACCCACACATTTGATTTCATGTCCTTCCTCTGTGGTACATATAGAATGAAACATGCAGAATCCTGTTATGAAAATCCAACTGACTGCCGCTGACTCTGTTATAATTTCGAGTGACGCCTTCTGTAGCATGTCCGTCGTGCGTAGCCCTCTTCATCTGTTGGTTCAAATATTGAGATCTGTTATAATCGTCATCCGCTTGTTCCACCTTGGGGTCTTTAGGGTTGGTCGTTCTTAGTCTGGGTCCTCGTCTTCGACCTTGCCGCCAAGGGTGGTCCTAATAGGAATTTAGAACTTCTGATGGCATTGTTTCAGAGTCATTGGACCACACAAGTCACCCCCCACACGACAACAAGTGACCATCAAAGATATGTGCAGAGTACTTTAAACTGAAAAAAGTTGTTAAAACGCTGAAATTATTATATAAATTAACATAGAAAAGATAGATAATAAAGTGTAAGGCAAGTAACTCAGAAATTTGTTATTTTCAACTTTATTTACCTTTTTATATAAAAAAGTCAATATCTGTTTTTCTGTTATTTTTCCGTAATAGAGCAAACAAACATAATTAAGTGCTGATTCGAATAATCGATTTAGGGCAATGGAATCGCGTTACGCCCTAGTTAAAACATTTAAATAAGTAAGTGACATTTACACCAGTGTACGATTGACTAAAAAAAATATTCGCGTAAAATTAGCTTTTTTTTTTCATTTTTAAACATTTGTAATTATCTCAATTAGTCATTTAAATTTATTTCTTCTTTTAAAAAATATTGATGCATTCAACTCAAAACAGCGAAAACTAAATTTAGCATTTTTTCACGTAATCGTTTCTAAGACCGTTCCCGCCACCGACCGCACACTGCTCCTCTGACCTCGTGATCGACTTGGTAACATGTACTAAGATAAGCACATACAATTACTAATTACTTTGTATAAGAAAAGTTAGACACAATCTAAATTTTTTTTTTATTTGGCATGTCCTTCGAATCACATGAAGTAGAATTGGTGTTTACCTTTAATTTTTTTTCTTTCATTTTCGATTATAAAGATAAGGAATTACGACTAAGTAGTGAGTTCGATCCTCACCGAGGGTTCCACATTTTAGGTCTTCTTCTTATCAAAGATTAGTAAATCGCTATAAAGATAAGGAATAAACGTCAAGTATTAAACAGTTAAAATTGTCCCAACACGCAAGAAGTTCGGATTAAATAAAAAAGTTATTAAAAGTTCTTTTCATTTTTTAACTCCTTCTACTTAAATTGAACAAATTAAAAAAATTCACTCAACATAAAACTCGGGACCCACTCAAGGTAGGATTAAAATGGTAATGACGAATGAAGGTGTATTATATGAATGAAAGAGATAGTAGGAAGTGAAGAGGATAAGGAGGATAGATAATGATTGAACTTTGACTCGAAGAGATTGTAGTGGATGGGTTAATTATGTGGTAATATTTGTAGAGAATAAGTTGCGTGTCAATTAACTATTTCCACTAACATCAAAATAAAATACAAAATTCAACTGAATTGTTTTAAAACGTAACAATTAGATTTATTTAGGTTGGTGTACAACATGCAAAGAAAAGGTAGGACAGAGTTCATATTACGAACAAGACATATCTAATTAGAAACTAATAAGACATTCAAAACAATGTACAAGCAGAATATTTGGTATATGTTATGTTGGCAAATATGTATGATGTTTTAGGTTTCAGAATGTCTTTCTTGTAATCGTTCGTTAATGTTGATATTAAAGTTGTTAATATTAAGTGTCTTTTAAACAGAAAGTTCTTAAGAAGTTATTTACCTTTTACTGTAATATTGAACTTGTAATTCAGAAGAATAAAGTTTGGAATTGTGAGTTCTAAAATTGATAAAAGTTCAGGAGTGATTTCAGAGTTCACGAATGTTGGTAATTGTCTTAAAAACGTCTTGTCAGAAATGACTAAGACGGAAGTTGGCGAAGGTTACATCTTGAGACGTGCGAGAGAGATGAATGAAAATTACTAATCCTTTCTCTAAAAAGTTCATACGTATTTTTGCTTTTATACTGATCAAGTGGCTCCCAGCACATGAGCGGGAAAACAGATTGGTCGCGTGCAGGCGGTTTGATTGGTCGGAACTGACCAATCAGCAAGCCAGATTGGAGGTGAATGACCAATGAATATTTGTTATATTGTATGAAAGTAGAATTTTGCTTATCAGATAGGAAGAGTGCATTTCCTAAAAAGAGGTAAGGCTGGTTGTGTTGTGGAAGATTCCACAAGCTTAAGATTGTAATATTCTGGGAAGCACCGATACAGGATTCTTGTACCACAAAATTTTTCTTGCATTTAGAAATCTGAGGAAATGAAGGTGATTTGACTCCATGCACGTAAACTGGCGTGGGTTAGTAATACGTTGAATAGAACTAGAAAATGGCACACACCTGAATATTTGACATGGAAATGGAGATAGGATTGCAATGTTGCATCTGTGGAAAAAAAGTTTGCAGATTGTAGAAGACTAGAATGAGCAAATGATTTGGAACTCGTCAAGGCTGAAAAGTGAGGATTGAACAGCTCAGATACCATAATACGCCATATACAATACTCCATTTTTAGTCTCATCTGACTCTTGTAAGGATAAAGCATGACAGAAAAAGTCGGGAACTTCTCAAAACGTTAGAATGAGCCAATCATTTTCCCATAATCTTTAGCAATGGATTGTACACATGAGTTCCGTTTGAGGTCTGAAGTGAATGCTGAAAGTATAGAACTTCATTGAGTGCGAAATCCTTCATAGTAACTGAAGAAAATTCCATCTGACTTTTGATGATGAAAAAAAAGTAAAAGGTGCTTGTTTTTTTTTTGTTTTTTTTTTTGTTTTGTTTTTTTTTAAATCAAAACTATCAGGAGCTATACAATCTATGTGTTAGTAGTACATTGAATAGAAGTGGGAACTGAACCAAAATGCAATATGTTGATAATATATTCCACACGATTGTGAAATTAATTTAATAAAATTTTTTTACAGTATTTACATTACGCGGATTATTGTCCTCATCTTCGTTGCCATATTTGTTCAGGTGGTTGGAATTTCGAACTGAACCCTTTATTTCGATCCCTGTGCCATGTTCGATGGACGTCAGTTATCTCCTGCTAATTCTCCCTCTGAAAGTTCTCCACTGCCTTAACCGGGTATTGAACTCACACTCTTTGGGTCTGTCACTGGATCTAACCAACGCCTTTATCCACTGTGCCATGTGCCCCTGGGTATGAATTTCTGGGTATTATAAACCTAATGTTTTCAGCAACCATATTGCAATTTTGCTGTTATCATTGCATGTTTTTACCAGAGCTCATATTGCAACTTTGTTATCATTGCTTTTCTCTGGCACTCCTTATTACTGGTTCCCATATTGTATTTATTTCTATGCTTGGTCGGCTCAGGAGATTTTTTGTGGCCTAGCATATGTGCTGATTCCTTAAGTTTACGAATTTTCCAATGGTGTTCCCTGTCTATGATCTCAACATGATCCCACAGGGGACGGTGATCTCCCTTCTCTCTCCATATATGGTCAGCCTCGCGTTACAGCTTTCTGGTGTTCTTGAAGCCTTACCTTGAGGGGGCGGCCTGTCTCTCCTTTATATTCCTTTCCGCAGCTGCACGGGATAGCGTACACACAGTCTTTAGTCATGTTCTCCTGTATGGGGGTCTCACTCGAGAGAGATATCTGCGTAGTGTTGTCAAGCTCTTGAAGGTTGTCCTGATGTTATATGGACCGCAGATCCTTTGTATTTTCTCTGATAACCCCTTCACATAAGGCAGGCAGACTGTTTTCTGAGTGTTGTTGTCCTCCTCCTCCTCCTCTTGTACCCGCCTATCCCAGTTTTGGTGGGCTGCTGCCATGTACCCAGGGTAGTTGTTACGTTGTAGGGTACTACTTACACTGACCAATTCTTCATCTAACATCTCTGGGTCGCCACTTATGACTTTTGCTCGGTGTTGTAAGCAACGGACGATCCCTTTCTTTATGCTGTATGGATGGTGGGAGTTGAAATTGAGGTACTGTCCGGTGAATGTTGGTTTACGGTATACGGATGTCTTGAACCCATGCTCTGTTCGAGATATTAGTACATCCAGGAATGGGAGTGTGTTGTTACTCTCTTTCTCCATTGTGAACTGTATCGAAGGTCTTATTGAGTTCACATGGTCCATTAGAACCTGGACATCTTCCTGGTGTGGCCAGAGTATGAAGGTGTCATCTACGTACCTTAACCATATAGTAGGCTTTAGCGATATAGATTCTAATGCCATTTCTTCAAAGTATTCCATGTATATATTCGCCATTGCTGGTGATAATGGCGAGCCCATTGCTAAGCCCTCATCCTGTCGATATATGTGTGATCCCATTCCGAAGTGTGTTGTTTGTGTACAGAAAGTCAACATGTGCATCAGATTATCTATTGGAATACTGGTCCGTTCTTCTAGGGAAGAGTCAGATGTCAATTTGTCTCTGACTACTGAGAGTGCCTCCTCCTTGGGTACCTTGGTGAACAAACTCACCACGTCCAAGCTCACCATCTGGTTGGATAGGATGGGAGCATCTTTGATTATTTCCACGAAGTGGGCGGAGTTTCGGACATATGAAGGAGACTTTCCGATCAATGGGTCAATTATATCTACAAGGAAGCGACATATAGTTCAGTTCGAAATTCCAACCACCTGAAGAAGGCCGGAGCGTACAACGGCCGAAATGTTGTGACAAATATGGCGACAAAGATGAGGACAATAGTCCGCATAATGTAAAAATTTTTTATTGAATTTGATATCTATTATCAATGATCAAATTATGTGGTAAATTTTTGAGTGTCTGTTCCAAAATTTAGGAGCCTAAAATTGTAATATTTTGAATTTTAAATGATATAATATATATTACAGCGGGCGTAAAGAATAATTTCTTTAAATTCAACATAAGAAAAGAATGCTTTCAAATATTAGAGTACGATTTTAAAACTCTTTCTGATTTTGGTCGTTGCTGAAAAAAATGGATTTAAAAAATAAAAGGCATAAAAAAAAATAAATAATAAAAAAAATAAATAATAAAAAAATAAATAATAAAAAAATAAAAAATAAAGGCATGCTTGAGTAATCGAAAGACTAATGCCATTTTCGAGTGTTAACATTTTCAAAAATAATTTTATTTATTCATTTTAACATGTTTAACTTTTTTATTTTTGAAGATCAAAAATGAAAAATAAAATTTTGAATTATGTCTCTTGTTACTAAAATTAATTGTAAGTTTTGAGTGTTTTTCTCATGTTGATAATATTTTTGTTTAATAAAGTTTTTTGTTGTCATGATAATAATTTCAGAAATACAGTAAAAGATAAATAAATCCCCTGAATAACAAGGGATATGTTGTAATTGACCTGAAAATATTTGCACAAATCATTTTAATAATAAAAATAAATTAACTCATTAATGAATAAGTGTTGAAATTTTCATTAATGAAATGTTAACAAATGTCAGTGTAGCCATATGTTTATTTACTTATATTGAATATTAACTGATATTAAAACAGTATTGTGCTTCAAAATGTAGAAACTTTCTTTCGTTGTTTGTTTTTGAAAGCTGGACTATTTAACGACATGAAGATATATAAAGTAGCATTGTTTTTTGAATATAAATATTTTCATCAAATTGTTAAAATTGTTCATTGTGGTTTCATTGTCGTCATTATGTCTTTTCTCCTATGGAAGATTGTGATGAGCGAAAACCGATCATTATTTTAAAAACATTTCAGGACAAAAGAAATTTAATTGAATAGATTACCAATTACAATAATGAAAATGAAAAAGTAGTTATTTATTTCGGAAAAGGTTGTTAAAAACGTGTGAAAAAAGATTTTTTCTGTTTACTTCAACTACAATCACTTTAAAATAAAACAAGCACAACATAATACTATTAACACAATTAGTAGGATAAAGAAAAAACCTTTCCAGAATAATTTAAAGCATAAAAGTCACTAGTACAATTATATATATATATATATATATATATATATATATATATATATATATATATATATATATATATATATATATATATATCATTGTACTAGTGACTTCTTCAATGGGTTTTATCAGATCCCAGCAAAAATTATTTTTTATAATGTCACGCCGAGCGCTTCCCAAATACCTTACCATGGGATATGTTGGAACATTCTATGAGGTATGTCGGAACACACCAGTAATTGATACAAAATAATTATTAAATTTGAGAATTATTTTGGCACCATTTAAATTTATAATTTCAATGAATTATGTTATCAAGTAGCTTCAATAAGGTATGATTTTTTTTTATTTTAATAACTTCATTTAAAATAAATATAGTTTATTTTTCTCCCGCCTATCATTGTCTTTATTCTGGCTTTTAGGCCGAGAGATCTACAGCAAAAGTTTCTGTCAACAAAGTTTTTCCCCCCATTTTTATACGGACCAGGAAGAATGCAGACGATCTGTTTGCATCTATATGTACATATTTCTGCATCATTTTCCATCGTAAATTTAGGACGTGTAAAATCATTATTTTCTACATTTTCATTGTTAGTTCATCATTAAGATTAACTTCAATTTTCAGAGCAACATAATATTTGACCACTTTCTTTCTTGCAAATATTGGACCTCTTTCTTTCTTGCACCACTGCATTTGAAGGCTATCCACATTCTAGTTCGTTTATGGATGGATCACCATTAGATAGATTCTCATCATCAGATATGATATCCAAGGAAACAAGATAGTCTGCATTAATAACTTCACCATCAATATTCTGGGTAGAATCTTCAGCCATTTGATTTGCTGTTTGGGGAGTATATTTTTTGTTTGCTTCGTGGATATTTTTTCCTCTTTATTTTAAATCGCTCAGTAAGGATTCTTGTCCTTCTAAGTTTCCCCCCACCTTTTCTATTCCTTGGGTAAACTGTAGGTGACTGACAGATATCAGCTGGTGTTAAGAGAGTCAGCTGGTTAAATTACAGCATTTGAGCTCAATGGAACAATTCATGTGAACCTCAGTGTCGTATCTTCTGTTGCAGCGAAAACTCATCAATATCTAAAGAGCAATCTGTTACGTCAGAAGCGAGAAACTCATCCTCGGGGAAGATGTTCAAGTCTAGAGTATAAATACCAGTTACCCTAAAACCTGATTGGATGTTGGTAAGAATCATGACGAAGAAAATTCATTGATTTGTGTTTAAGGCATAACAACTTTTCTTCGTATTCGAAATTGAAACTTTTTTTGGTTTATAAAAATAATAATTTTTGCTAGTGAATATTGGATGAACGATTTTTCTTTCGATAGAAATGATTTTCCAGATGCCATTTCTAATATTTAACTGGGAGAGAAGTGATGATTTTATACCTTTCGTAAGGGTATTTGCGTGTAAGTGCCCGAGGAAAGGTTTTCGTTACTAATCGTGTAATTTCATAAATTTTCGTTTCCTCTTTTTCTTTGATACATGCATCAACAGCAGAAACATAATAGCTCTTGAAAGGCCCTCACAAACACCCTGAAAAAGGGGATGCACTTTTGTGGGCAACGACAGTAATATCAGACCATTTAATTCGTCACTGAGGTGACTCGGGATTGTCAAGAATTAATAGCACATTTTTTTCTGGAGTACAGTTTTCATGTCTCATAAAATGCTTTAAAAAAGTATTAAAAATTATTTAATATTTTTAATCTGAGATCTTACTTTTTTATTCAGTGTACACATTTTTTGTACTGTATTTTTGCTCTGATGAGAGAGAACCGATAAATCGCTTTAGTAATAATTAAACATTTGATTAAAAACCTTATAGCTTGCATATGTGGTCTTAAAGGGACCTCCACTAATTCATGATACTTAAGGATTAAAACGAATTTAAAAAAAATCAAAAACCTTTCTTGAAGCTTTCACTTTTGCTTTAATTGAAAGCTAAAGGATTAAATTTACTATGTCCACTAAGCAAAACTCTGGTGTATTTTAAACAGAAATTATATTGATTGAATCGATTTTTAAAATATAAAATAGATGATTAGCGCCCATTTTTTTCCTCTTTCGTCGCAATATAATTCTCTGTATTAAAAGATCTTCCAAAAATTATATTAAAATTAAATTATACTTTTCTGAAACTTTATTTGAGGTCTTTTAGCTGATTTAAAATATAATTAATCTCATTTTGAACAAACATTATTTACTTTAAGTTTAAAATATCAGAAGAAATGATTTTTTAAAAATAAACAGTAGTTGTGTTTTAACCGACAGTAGCCATGCTTAAAGTGGATGTCGAGTGATAACAAGGTGTTGACAGGTTTATTGTTGTTCTATTGAGACCTCATCTGTTAAAACATAATTTAAGAAATTGACGTGATCGCCTTTTTATATAATTTTTAAGTACACAGTAATCTTTAAAATGTTGGAAAATATTCTACGTAATTTAATTTTAGGAATGTTGACTTTAAATTTACTATAGTCATTGCACTTATTTTCTGATAATGTCGTGTATGGTGCCGATACTTTCAAAAATGGGCACGTTTCTATACATAAAAAACATTCTAAAATCTTGGTGTTTGATGACTGGTATTAAGCTTTACCATTTATGATTAGTAAATATAGTTTTCACTTAATAATAATATAATCTAAATGGTCGAAATTAATACAAAATTTTAAAAGATTTAAAACTTAATAAATTTTTCTAATTAAAATGAAAAAAAATGAAAACAATTCTTGTAAAAACTCATTATTCATCGAAAAAAAATTCTTTAGACAATAGTAACCTTAATATATCTTATTTATAAAAGCAATTAAAAGCTTTCCTAATTAAATTTTTATTGTATTTTTCATTTTACGATTCCGAGCAGATTTTCAGTAAATGGTGGTCCTGCTCGACAAAAACAAAATGATTAATAAAATTCTCCAAAGAGTTCCTACTTTTAATTAATATAAATATGAAATGGCTGAAAGTTTAATTTCTCGAAATTTCATAAAATTAAGGAAGTGGGGGTAACGGATATAAAAAAAATATTTTTACCCAAGATTTTCTAAGAATAAATTTAAAAAATAATTTCATTAATTTGTGAATAATCTTGAAAGTTTCATTAAAATCAGACAATTATTTGATTTTTGAATAAATTTCCAAATCAATGTATTTTTATCGAAAAAAGGTGCTAAAATACACATGGTATTTCCTTCGAACGGGCTAGAAAGGATTAAGAAAATTAATAAAAGAATAAAAAATTCCTTGGTCTTTCCTCTTAATAATGACATAAATATTTTGACGATAAAACTTTATTTTTATCAAATTTGGGTTTTTTTCATCATGGTAGACTACTTCTTAGCGAAAATGTGAGGTACATTTTAATTATTAGTCTAGTATTGTACATATTCAGTATTGTTACTTGTTTGCATTGTCCGAGGTTAAATTTGAAGACTGCAATTCATGCATATAACTTCTTCGATGTTGATTAAAAGATTTCAACAAAGGAATTGTCGATGATCTGATTGTAAGTAAACTTAATAAAAGAAAGATTCTTTTTCATATTAACAATATGTCATTCTTATTTTTTATAATTTGTTGAAGCTGCAGTATTATATATATAATATATATATATACATTATATCATATTATATATATTATATCATATTTGCTAAAGTAACTTGTTTCAATAGCAGCAGCAATTTTGCCGAAAAAGTATTTCGAAAACGAGTATTCCAGTCTGGGAAAAAAAATATTGAGTCATAGCGAAAATAAACTTGCTTCTTATTGATTTCTATCCGGCTGGCCAAACAGCGGAAAAGGTATGAAATAGAAGAAGAAAATTGATTCATTCTTAGAGGCAGAAATATGTGTATATATATATATATATATATATATATATATATATATATATATATATATATATAGATATAGGGTCTTAAAAGAAAGAACGAACTTTTGTTATATTTTCTATCAATTATGTTTCTCTTTCAGTGGATGGTTGCTTTTTTGATTGACACCAAAAGATTTGTTGAAGAAATGTATTAGCAGGTCATAGAATTAAGGAGATCAAGTTACAAACAGAGAAAAAGAGTTTGCATTAGGAAAGGTTTGACGTTAGAGCGGGGGGGGGGGGCACCTAAAGACAACGAGATCATTTTTCAACTGATAGAAGAAGGATGGTTTAATTTTTTGAAACCGGAAGCAGTAAGAGTCAGAAATCTGAAAATTAATAGAACCGATTTATATTTATGGGTGTGTTTTGTGCAGTTTTAGAAAAAAAAAAAAAAAAAAAAATTAACATTTCCCTCAGAGCTCACAGATACGCCACACTTATTTCTCTATTTACACGGTGATAGAATCTAATAGTTTTCCACGGGATTTCTATATATGAGTACATATATGTCAAAAAAAAAAAAAAAAAATGCCAGATTGTTTCGACCACTCTTACAGAACAGATAGCACGCTCTGATTATATATATATATATATATATATATATATATATATATATATATATATATATACAAGCTTAAAAGCCGCCCTATCAGGCAGCATTTAAACTAGCTCCTGCAGAGGACACTTAATTGCAGCTTCAGCACAATAGTTAGTGAGGAGTAGATGCAACAGGCAACAATAAAATACAGAACTCAAAATTGATCACTGCATTTAAGTATTGCATTAATATTTAAGCTTACCTTTTAAAAGTTCAACGATAATTCTTCTGACGACACTTAATTTAAAGAAAATTTGATGTACGTAGGTCCTTATTTTATTAATTACAAGCTTGAAAGCCGCTCTATCCATCTGCGTTTAAGCTAGCTTCTGCGGTGGGCTCTTGATTAAGCCATCACCATAATAGCAAGGGGAGAGTAAATGCGATAGGCAACAATAAACTATAGAAAAACTCAAAATTGATTGCTGCATTTAAGTATTGCATTAATATTTAAGCTTACCTTTTAAAAGTTCAACAATAATTCTTCTGACGACACTTAATTAAAAAACAATTTGATGTACGTAAGTCCTTATATATATATATATATATATATATATATATATATATATATATATATAGGGTGTTTCAAAAAGAATACGCCAAAATCGTTGCGCTATTTTTTCAGGTCAATAGCATTGTAGTGGACTCAATCAGTGGTTATTTGATAGAGTAGTTATCAAAGTTTGATTGGGTGTCAGTTTCACCGCTTCTGGTGCAGCTGAATTGTGGGAAGATCAATCAAAATCGCAACTCCTCAGCAGAAGGCATTTGTTTTTGTGAAAATGGCATTTGTTTTTGCGACAATGGCATTTGTTTTCGCGAACTCAAGCACGCAAAAACAGTGCTTGAGTTCGTGAAAACAAATGCCATTGTCACAATGCAGGCAGATTCGAATGACTTCATTTTTCAGCAACATGGAGCACCACCCCATTGGCATCTCGGGGTTAGAGCTTATCTGAATGAAAACGTGCCTCAGCGATGTATTGGGAGGAGAGGTGCTAAAGACCTTGCTCTCTATGCTTGGCCTGCTAGATCCCCGGACCTCACTATGTGTGACATTTTCTTGTGGGGTTATGTTAAAGACCAAGTTTATGTTCCAGCACTTCCAGCAAGTATCGATGACTTGAAAGATCGAATAACAGCTGCAATCAACACGGTCGACCGTGACATGCTGAGGCGTGTTTGGGAGGAATTCTCATATCGGCTTGATGTTGTCTGCGCTGCCGGTGGTGGCCACTTATAAAACATGAAATGAAACTTGAATGTATATACAACACATGCGTTCATGCTAGAGTTTGTAATTTTTTTTCGTTATTGACACATCACGTGATGATTTTGGCGTATTCTTTTTGAAACACCCTGTATATATATATATATATATATATATATATATATGTGTGTGTATTTGGGCAGAAATCCCTCTTTTATACAAGTTTCAGTCAAGACGACTAATAAAGCAGAGCGATTAAGCTATTTATTACATTTTTCACGCGTTCGTACAAGTTGTTTCATTTCAGGAGATAGAGCGTTCAAAAATGCTTAATAATGCGTTAACGGTTAGTGCTCGGATCCATAGAACAAACTTTACACACTCTATGTCAAGAAAAGAATATACTTGTACGAATGCAAGAAAAATTTTATAAAAAGCTTAATTGACATATTATGGGAAAAAAAAAGAAAGAATAGAGACCTTAAACTAATATTAGTTTAATCTGCATAATACCTTCAGGCGGTATTTTTTCTTATATTAAATTCAATAACTTTAATAAAACATGTTGAAACTATATATATATATATATATATATATATATATATATATATATATATATATATATATATAGGGTGTCCATAAACTTTATTTGTATTTGCGATATAAATAATTTGTAAAAAGGGTTAGAAAGAAGTAAATCTATATTTTTTTAAGGTTTTATTGAAATTTTATTTAAGTTTCCACATGTTCTCCATCATTAGCAATACAAAGGGTAATACGATTTTGCAGTTCACGGAAAACATTTGCCAATTGATTTACAGTAATGCCTGAAATCACATTAGTTATTTTAGCTTTCAAATCTTCTAATGAACTAGGTTTGGTTGCATACACAATTGTTTATGTCCCCATAAAATCTAATGGAGTCAAATCTGGCGAACGTGGAGGCCAATAAAATGGTCCACCCCTTTCAATCCATCTGTTAGGAAATTCCTGATTTAGAAACTCTCTAACACGCAGAGCAAAATGACATTAACTTTAAGAGAGTCCATTTCATGTTCAAAAGTTTCATTTGGGTTTTCAGTTCCCCAAATTATGCCTGTTGACCTTTGCCACTAATGTGAAATGTTACTTCATCAGAGAACAATAAACTACTTGCAAATGCATCATCATTGCCAAATTTTTCATTGAACTGATGACAGAAAGTTAGCTGTGCATAATAATCCTCTTCTAACAACTGTTGATGTAATTGAATTTTGTAAGCTTTCATGTGAAGTTTTGCCCGCAGAATCTTATGCACACTAAACTTTGGGAGCCTTAGCTCTAATGATGAACGTCTTACAGACTTTCTTGAATTTGCTGTAAAGGATTTTTCTATGGATGCAACACTTTCGTCGCTGATACATGGCCTTCCAAACCGTGGCTTATCATGAACGGAGACTGTCTTTTTAAATTTTTTCATCCATTTAGCAATAATGTTCCTATGAGGTGCTTCTTTATTGTATTCAATTCTAAACTTTCTTTATAGAGCAATAGTAGATTTCAGTTCAACTAACCAAAGACACAGTTTACTATTTCCTCAGTTGAAGCCATGGATCAAATTGATTCTGGAGAAAAGAAAATATTTTTTGACTTATTTTGTCGTAAAGAATAATTCAATAACTATTCTTAACACTAGGTACATTAAACTTTATAACATTTTTTACAGATTATTTCTATCGCAAATACAAATAAAGTTTTTAAAGTGCACACGAACTTTATGGACACCCTATATATATATATATATATATATATATATATATATATATATATATATATATATGTGTGTGTGTGTGTGTGTGTAAATATATAGAAAATAGGAAAGAACTGGTTAGGTAAATAATAGTTCTTTAGTATTTTTGTTATTATTTTAAAAAAATGAGACCTCTTATGTAGCGTGTTGGAATCATATTTTTAAATAAATAATTTTATATATATATATATATATATATATATATATATATATATATATATATACAGACGCACGTATATATACATACACTAAGGCACATATATAGACATGCATAAACGCCCACACACATATATATATATATGTACACGCATATATATATACATACATATACGCATATATATATATATATATAAATACATACACGAATATATATACATACATACACGCATATATATACACATACATACACGCATATATATATATATATATATATATATATATATATATATATATATATATATATATATATATATTTACATACACGCATATATAGTTTGTGGACAGAATTATTCGCCTCCACTGAATATTTGTATATTTTCTAAGGAAATACAGATATTTTCAAGTACTTACTGAATTCACCATCAAGAGTTTATTCCGTGTTTAGTTTTGAATAATTTGTGAACATTTTAAGTGTTTCCATCTATTGTATTCATAGTTATAGATTTTTCTAAAAATTAGTGCTTTCCAAAATGATTGCACCGCACTTATGCAAATTATGAAATAATATTCCTGTAAAGTTTTTTTTTGCTTAATTTGACATTTAATACAAAGACCCTTTGAAAATGAAATGATATTTGATTTGATTGTATAACATTCTAAAAGTTAACGAAGAAGACAATATGTGAGTGTTACGTACCGCCATAACTCATTCGTTCTGCAACCATGGCAAAAACGACTGGACTTGACAAGAACTCTGAATGAAGATAGTTGATGCGAACAAAGAAGGTGATGGATATACAACACTTTCCAACCGCTTAAATGTTCCTAAATTGACAATTCAGAGCATTATCAAGAAGCTCAACGTGATGCATTGTTTTGAGAATAAATTAAGGATTGGCAGAAAACGATTAATTTCTGAGAGATAGGAAAGGAAAATTGTCAGAGATATAACGAAGACTCCTCACTTAATGAGAAAGGACATTGTCAATGATTTAAAGACATCAGAGTTAAATGTATCGTGAGAAGACAGTCACGA